>JALLAR010000254.1:0-18515 GCA_036939335.1 Conticribra guillardii
ACGAGTTCCGACACTCTGAAAATATTTTTAGTACATGGATATGGTACGTATGTACATGTATGGTACACTGAATCAGGGATCTTGCAGCCGCAGAAAAACTGAAAAGATAAGAACGGTCGAAAACCGTCGCGTCCCAACTGCGTCCCAACATAATTAAGTCCTTTTCCATTAATCCCTTCATTTCACACCGCCCGCCCATCGCGACTTTCATCACCATTATTCGAATTGATTATTACTTGTCCCTCAATAATTCAAACTCCATCCTCCAAATCCGTGCCTGAAGTGCCACATTCATCCCACAGAACAATCATTATGGCCGCTCTCTCCCAAGAACAACTCCGCACCATCCTCTCCCAATCCCTCTCGCCCGACGCTTCCATCCGCAAAAACGCCGAGAATGCCCTCCTCACCTCCCAATCCTCCGTGGGACACGCTCTGACAGTCCTACGCCTCGTCGCCTCCAACGATGCCGCAGACGGACCAGTCCGCCAAGCGGCCGCAGTCCATTTCAAAAATATGGTCAAGAAGGGATGGGCTCCGGACGAGCACGACGACGATGCCAAAAAGTACTACGTCCCCGATAGCGATCGCGACTTGATCAAGAATCATTTGGTCGAGTTGATGTGCACTGTTCCACCCCAAATTCAGGCCCAGTGCAGCGAATCCATCAGTTTGATTGCCTCGTGTGATTTCCCCTCCAAATGGGACAATCTCCTGCCTGATTTGGTGTCTCGGTTTGGCAACACAGACTGGAGCGTTGTCAATGGAGTACTCGTGACTGCCAATTCCATTTTCAAACGATTTCGATACGTCCAACGTAGTGATGCATTGTATGCCGATATTCTCTACGTCCTTGGACGGATTCAAGAGCCGCTCACTCAATTATTCATCAGCATCAATTCTCAATTGGATGGACTCTCACAAAATGCGACGGAATTGACGTATCGTCTCACGGCACTGAGAACAATATGCCGTATTTTCTACTCTTTGAATTATCAGGATTTGCCAGAATTCTTTGAGGATCACATGAAGGAATGGATGGCGGGATTCGCTAAGCATTTGGAATATACCAATCCCTTGTTGGTGGACGAAGATGAGGAGACTGAGCCTGGTCCAATTGATGTGCTTCAAGCGGCTGTGGTGGAAAATCTGAATTTGTATGGAAGCAAAGATGAAGAGCCATTCTTGCCCTACTTGCCAAAGTTTACCACATTGGTTTGGAATTTGTTGTTGAGAGTGAGCAGTCATTCCAAGCATGATGCTTTGGCTACCACGAGCATTCGGTTCTTGAGCAGTTTGGTGGGGAAGTTGATGCATCGTGCCTTGTTTCAGGAGGAGGGAACATTGAGGGAGGTTTTTGCAAAGATTGTGATTCCTAATTTGATGATTAGGGAGGTGAGTAAAATTTATGTTAATGCAGTTGCTGTTTTTGACAAGTGTTTGTTTTGTAAATGTCCTGTAGAAATTATTCATGCATTTTTCATTAATTCTATTTTCCCCCCGTTTCACCTATTTTCTTGCATTTTCCAATTACACCAACTTACATGCATAATTTTCACAATACATCCAACCCACTCACAAATAATACCACCCTCATTAGATTGACGAAGAAAGATTTGACGAAGACCCACAAGAATTCATTCTCTCTGACATGGAAGGCTCCGACACCGAATCCCGTCGCAAATGTGCCCAAGAACTTCTCCGCGCCATGTGCCGTCAATTCGAATCCCAAACCACATTAATTTGTTCGGAACACGTGTCTCAAATGCTAGCCACCTTCAATGCCGATAAGAATCAATGGAGGGCCAAAGATGTGGCGATTCATTTAATGTTGGGTATTAGTATTCGTGCGGAGAGTGCGCAATACGGTGTCAGCCAGGTAAACGAGGGTGTCAATATCATGGACTTCTTCTCGTCCCATGTCTTGACGGAATTGCAAGAGACAGATATGAGTGTTCGGCCCATGGTCAAGGCGACCGCTATTAAGTTTGTCAGTATATTTAGAAATCAGTTTACCAAGCAGCATTTGGAGGCATTAATGCCATTGTTGATTGCACATTTAGGATCAAGCCATGTGGTGGTTCATACATATGCAGCAGCTGCGATGGAGAAGATTTTGACTACCAAGGTAGAAGGAACAAATGGAACAAAGGCTCCCAAGATTGGTGGTGGGGAGTTGAAACCAGTTTTGAATCAATTGTTCACGGGATTATTTTCCATTGTGGACAATGCTCAGCTCAACGAGAATGAGTATGTGATGAAGTGCATCATGCGGTCACTGAACGTAGCCAAGGATGATCTATTGGACGTGGTACAGATTGTTCTTGAAAAGTTGACTATTGCATTGGCGCGTGTGGCTAAGAACCCAAAGAACCCACAATACAACCATTACCTCTTTGAGTCAATTGCCGTCTTGGTTCGTTCAGTTTGCACCAAAGATGCAGCACACACATCCGCATTTGAGAACTTTTTGTTCCCCCCTTTCCAAGATGTGCTTCAGAATGATGTTGCCGAGTTTACTCCCTACGTATTTCAGTTGCTGGCACAGATATTGGAGTTTCGGCCAGAGGGTGCAGGTCTTGGAGCAGCATACACTTCATTGTTCCCACCATTGTTGACACCAACTCTTTGGGAAAGAAAGGGAAACATCCCAGCCTTGACCCGTCTGATTACTGCCTACTTGAGCAAAGGCTCTGCAGAAATTGTGCAGCAAAATCTATTGCTAGGAATTTTGGGAGTGTTTCAAAAGCTTATCTCCAGCCGGGCTAATGAACAATATGCATTTGACCTTCTTCGCGCGATTATCATGTATTTGCCTCGGGAGGCATTCATGCCTCGTTTCAAGGACATTCTCCAAATTATTCTAATGAAAATGCAGCATGGAAAAACTCCGAAGTTTGTGGGACTTGTCGTCCACTTCTTTGCTCTCTTTATTGGCAAATTTGGACCACAAACCTACCTTGACCAGCTGAATCTAGTCCAACCAGGACTAGGTCTCACAATCCTCGTGCAAGTTTACATTCCACGTCTCCAAACTGTATCTCCCACCCGATTTGAAGCTAAAACTCAAATTGTTGGTCTTGCCAAATTATTGTGCGAAACTCCCGCACTTTTAGCTGATTCCAACGGACAGCAGATATGGTCCCAAATCCTTGCAAGCGCCGTGAAAATCATCATTTCTCCTGATTCTCACCTTAATGCCCTCTTGGCGGAAGACAATGATGATGATGTTGAAATCGGATACGATGCCACATACTCGGTTTTGCATTTTGCTACTCGTCGTGCCAAAGATCCCTTCCCAGAAGTTGCAGATGCAAGCGTTATGTTAGCACAGTCGTTGCATGGATTGTGTGCATCCCATCCAGGACACTTTGCTCCTCTGATTCAGCAGGGATTGCAATCGGACCCCAAGTTGGGAGCCGGGTTAGAGTCGCTGTGTCAAAAGGCGGGTGTGTCACTTTCGTAGAGAGGTTCATCGAAATTGAAGGAAACATGTAGTAAAGGTCCGAAAAGGTTACAAAAAGTTACGCTCTCAATCTAGTATTGTAACAATGATCCACTTATGCATCAGAAGCTACAGCTGTGTTTACTGAAATAATGAATTACTTTGGGGGTCATTTAATGCACTACGACTTGCTGGACTATAATTACAAGTTACATAATAGAATATTCACGATGCACCACTCTGAATTTCAATTGTTTTTTGAGTGATTCAAAAAACATTTTTTTCTCTTTCTTTTTTCTTCTTTTTTTGGGCCTGTTTCTATCGCAATTGCGGTCCAAAACCTTACTAGAACTCCAAGAATCAATATACAAGATACTTTGCTTCCAAAGAATTGGGGATTTAATTTGATGGGAATGCTAACTCTTCAACTTTTGTTGGGTGTCATGTGTTGAGTGGAGGTCTCTAGTACATGAATTAGATCATGGCGAAAGATCCTAGCACGATTGCAGTGATGCTAAGTCCTACGCCTCCAAGTCTGCGGTCTCCGCTCTTCAATTGACTGCGCGCAACTGCAGGCACAAAAGTTTCTCGACCAGAAAGTGCAACCTTGAGTGAGAAGAGAGCTGAGTCTTTTCCCCGAAGAAAGCGCTCCTTGTTGTCAGAAATACGGCGCCTTTGGTAATCAAGTTCTACCTTTCCATCAATGGAAATTTCTCCTTGGTCGCCGCCAAGGTAGTCATAAATTGAAGAAATCAACAATGTTTTCATTGAAGCTTCGGTTGTGTGTGGAATAATTTCTTCTGTGACAAAATTTGGCAGGGCAATAACAGTGCCAACAGTGGGAGACCTAATATTCATTACCACATCGAAGAAGCTCGTTATCTGGACGTCTGCGTCGTTGGTCCAGACACATATGGTCAATGTATCACCGATCTTATAAGAAGTTTGCGAACTTGTTCCTTTATTTTCGCAGTCATTGTCTTTTGCGTACAGCAGCACTGAACGAGTGCTGATTGCATCAGCTTTAGATGCACCGAAAATGTCCGTATTGATGCCAACAACTTGAAATGTTCCATCTTGTGCGAAGTTGTAAGTGACTTCTAGTTCTACGAGTTTGGCAAGCACACTCAATTCATACTCTTTATCGATCACGTCGGCACGAGCACAGTACGTCCTATTTACCGTAGCTTGGTTTCTGTCGTCAGCAGTGATAGTATTATCGATAGTGCTGGCTGTGACATGTTGATCCTCATCACTATCTTGATAAGATGTCGCTGCAGAGTTACGCAAACCACTTGATTCACAATCACCTAAAGTTATCTCAGCATGAAGTACAGACACGTCAGATGATGCGGTTGTGTCGAACTCGCACGTGACATTTTCCATTCCGGAAATGGCATCAGCGTCGCAACTGACCAACGCAACACTTTTCCCTGCGTAATCAAAGAGCCCGCCAAGTGCCCTGGAATGACTCACATATCCATTCGTATTGGCAGCGACGACGAGAGAAATGATGGTTCTATAAATAATGGTAGTTTTCATGGTGTTTGAGGATTATTATCATGGATTATGTCGGCAAAGAATGATGTCTCGACAATAGACATTGCGAATCCTAAACAAATGGTTTTATCGAAATACACCTTTGCAGCCTTCCCATAATAGTGTTGCGAGTTGTGGGACTACATCATACTTTTGCCTCCAACTGCCCACAAAACAAGAGAAAAAGTGAGCGCGTTCGCAACGCTGTCCTCTCTTTTTTTTGATGAACTGCCCGCCGACAGAGCGCGTCAGATCTGAGATTTTTGTAGCGGTAGTACTAGCGGTAGTAGTAGGCGGTAGATAGAAATGCCTTTACTACTGAATAGCGACCAAAATAAATAGCATAACGTTGTGCTCATATGCAATAGATTAGATAATAACCACTTGCTTATCTTCATACACATTTTGGATTGCATGACTGGTGTGATTTCACACTTGCGCGAGGAAAGCTGTTTTGGACAAATGACAAGCTCTGTCTCCATTGTGTAGAACATAATTAATATTCAGGATATATGATAGATATTTCAAGTAAAAGCCAATTTTTAATTTATCTGAACAATCCGAAAACAATCCCAACACACCATTAAGCCAGAAAACGAGTGACGTGTTTTTCGTTATCCCATCAAGCCAGGGTAATACCTTGAAATTGGATTCCATGTATGCTTGAGTTAGTGATAACTACAGCCACAGATAAAGATTTCATCCTCTGATCAACTTATGTGTGCGTCGATTCATCTAATAAACTCAGTTGCTTCCGTCCATTTTGCAATGTTTAAGGCAAGCAGGAATTGGCCCATCATTGCTCATTGCGAGACCAACTACTGCTAGCATATTGGAGATCATCACATCATGAATTCTGCACATGTTCCAGTATCGGACCAAGACATGGAGAGTATAAAGATTTTTATTCAACTCTAGGGTTCAGAAAGAATCTAAAGCATACTAGAAGCACAGCTCAGTTTCTAGACGCAGGTATACTGAAGGATCATTTTGGATGTTTTCTCTGATAGTTGGTAGGTTAATCAGAAGTGTAGACAGAGAAGGCCATGCTCTGAGAATTAATCGTGTTGAGATCAAAATTGACAAGGCTCACGTGAGAGTCCAGATGGTATCATTTCTCGCTTGTCAAACACGAATCGACGGAATGATGGTATCATACCAATGATCTTTGTTTTGTATATTATGCGATCAGATTTTACATCCTCCTGATTGTCATCAATATTTCCCACTTAAGAGGTCAAACACGCCAGTTGTTTTTGTTGCTGTTTTATTTCATGAAATCTTCATTAATGTCCGTAGTCGGAGAGACTTTCTTATTCCTACATTTCTTTCGTGGTCATGCTTTGAATCCATCGAAGTCCCACTAATATCCCCGCGATCATCCATACCAACAAGCCCCCTCTCGTCATCATCGTCCAAAATAACCACCGGTTTCCCAGCTCCCGGTTTTCCGATCCCCCTGAACAATGTTGCATCGTTGGCACCGTTGACAGCATCGTAGAGACTTCCATCAAGGTTGGTCGCACTGAGAAATTTATTTTTTATCACATCTTTGACAATATACTCTTCTGGCCCATTTTTAACAGATATGGATGCTTCAACTACGAAATGAATACATGGGTCGTTTGCTGCTGCGTATGATACAGTGGACGGGCATTCTGATGTTGTGAAATCAGCATAAGCAAAAATCAGAAAAGGTATTAGTTTACATTGTAAGAATCGCACAAGTCGTCAGAACAAAACATAGTGATTTCTTACCAACATCTGTAACAATATTCACGTGTGGCCTTACGCCATCTATCAATGAGACATTATTCGTTTGCAACTCATTCGCATTGCCACTAGTTGCAAGAACAGCATGGACTAAATCTTCAATTCCCTCTATCAAATCTTTAGTTGCCGAATGAGAAGATAATGAAGTAGGTTGAAAATCCTGAGCCAATATTGTGCCCCCCAAGCTTGCTACAAACGTGAATTCTACAGTAGTTTCTCCTGTAAAGGTGCCTGCGAATTATTTACATTCAAGATGCGTAGAAAGAACGATCAGGCATGAAATCCGGTCATGTGTGGTGGACAAAATAGCACCAGGCAGGATAGATAGCACGCAACGACAATGACCCCGCAAAGTGTAAAGAACATATTGTAACTCGGCTCATTCTTTTCTTACCATGACCAAATTGACGTGATGCTACATTTGACGAAACATTGTCCGTGGATACACTAACTAAATTGCCACGACAAAACACGCAAGATAGAAGTAACGCCAACATAAGGAAAGCGGCAACAGATGGTCTCGTCATCTTACTGTATTACTGTTCGGTCTTGGAACGTAGGATTTGCTCTTTGGTGTTGTGTTATTATGGCGAAGAAATAGAAATGAGTGGAGGAGCTACGAAGCAATGGCTCTGTGAACATTCATCATCACATTTATTTATGATGTCAATCATGCTGGGATTATTTGCTTTTTTAATTTTTAATCGCTGTTCTTCTGTGGACTTCTAACTTCATTCTCTCTAAGGTATTCTCGAAGAGAGAGGAGGACGGTACATACATACATACGATACAGGTAGATTTCAAATTTCAAATAATTTGCAGCTACCTTCTGTTTTATTAGTTCCTGCTTGGATTGGTCCGTTAGATAGGCGTTTTACGCTGGGTTCAAAGTTGTGTTGGAACGGAGGCCTTAGTAATAGGAATAGTACCAATGTACGGGGCCAAGAAAAATAGGAGAACGAAGATGATGCACGATCTACTATGATGATGTTGTGCATGTCGAAAAAGGCCCCGGTCCGTCGGACGAAAGGTGTGAAATCGAAACCTCGATGGTTATCGTGGTTTTGTGATGTTTCATTCGTTGTCATCGCCGCCGCCAATTACAGACGTCATGGTAACTGTGGTAACCAAGGCAAATTATAACATCCCATCTGCTGAGATTTCACATCATCAAATATTCATTTCATAACACATACTTCAAATCTACTTTTAGCTGTGCGATGATAGCATCAGAATGATTTGAAAACTGCAACATTTGAAGTAATATCCACGTTGCCAGAAAGGAACTGATTTAATGTAATTGTGTTCTGCTACTTTTAGGGGTAGATACCGGTGTTGCCTGCGGTCATGATTTTATTCAGTTGCACAGCTACTCAAAAATCAGGTTACGCACAATCGCACACTACAGTAAAATTGTTGACCACATCATATTATGGTGTTATCAAGAGTGAGGTTTTGAATCTACAATGTCCATGAAGGATCAGAATCACTCGCAATAACTTGCGTCAATACTTCCTTCGTCTATCAATGACTTTATGCATGCATTTTTTCATTATCCATGTAATGAGCATTGCATTTCGTACATTGAAAAGTCGCCATTGATAATGAATTTTTATTATAGATTAATCCATTAAGGACAGAAATGAAGAAATATGAACGTGTCGTGTCCTATCTAATTTTTGAAGTAGCACATTTAATGCGTATCAAATAGATGACGGGGCCATGAATTCAAAATTCATAAATATTGCCCAGTGCGCCCGTTGGTTTCTTTCAGAACAATTTATTGCATGTCATACCTAGAAAACGTCAAAAAACAATGTCGTGTTACAAATATGCTGATAATGCAAAGTAATTTTCTGGCATGAAAATGTTGTTTACGAGCAAACTCGTATGATGGTCCTCACCTAATTTTTCCTCCCCATACCATGGGACTGAAAATCTTTCCTTCAAACTCGCCATCTGTTCCTATTCCTTCCAAAATCTCCATTGACTCGTCACTTTCAAATACAGCAAACTCTTGTTTGCCCATCTGGTAAACCATACCTTTTGATGATGTAACAAAGAATGATTGGAAACTTCCTCCGGCTATGATAACTTGGTTGTGGAAATCTCCCAAGTCAGTTTCCATTCCTCTGCGTTTGTGCTTCACTGAAGGATTGTCAAAGATCAGATCCCAACCAACGCTGCTTTGTTCATGATTGGTGTAGTTTCCAGCGCGAGTGTACACCTTCACCGCACCATAACCTCGTGAATTAGGATTGATTGCGAAAGAAGAGATGGCAATATCCCGTTTCGCTCTCACGACAAACATATTACCACTGGACCCAACATTGTATTCAAAAGTTGTTTCAATTTCTTTCCCCGCGCAGTCAATAGGACAAGTCTCTGTACTCTCTTTGAATGAACATGTTGAATCACCGCATGCATAAGCTGGCGGCGAAACAGGAAAAGATGTTGGTTCGGGCGATGAAAAAAAATCGTTCTGGCTGGATTGACCAATATCATACCTGATTTGCAGGTAAATGATAATTATCGAATGCAATATTATTTGAGTTGACTGAAAAGCTTTACGAAACCATGATCTAAATTTAGGCCTCATTGTTAGTATTTACGTACCAAATTTTCCCTCCCCATATCCTAGGACTGAAAATCTTGCCTTCAAACTCGCCATCCGTTCCTATTCCTTCCAAAATCTCCATGGACTCATCACTAGCAGTAGGAGCGAACTCTTCATTGCCTCCCTTGTACACCAAACCCTGTGTTGATGTAACAAAGAATGATTGTGTGGAGCCTTTTGCAACAAACACTATACTGTCGAGATCTCCCAGATCAGTTGCTTGTCCTCTACGATTATGCTTTACTGAAGCATTATCATAGACCATATCCCAACCAGCACTGCTTTGTTCATGCCCAGTGTAGCTTCCAGCACGAGTGTAAACCTTCACCGCACCATAACCTCGAGAGTTGGAATTGATTGCCAAAGCAGAGATGGAAATATCACGTTTCGCCTTGATGGAAAACATGTTTCCACTAGATCCAAGATTGTACAGAAATGTAGTTTCGATTTCTCTTGAAGCACAATCGGTAGGACAAGTTTCGAAATTCTCGTTTATATCACATACAAAATCACCACATGATTTATTTAGCGAGCGGGTTGGAATAGATGTAGGTTCCATTGTCGGTTTTATTGTGGGAAGCGAAGTTGGATTTGACGTGGGAGATTTTGTTGGCGATCTCGTCGGCAATTTCGTTGGTGATCTTGTTGGCGACCTCGTCGGTGATTTCGTTGGTGCTAAAGCAGCAGCATTGACATTGTACCTGCGTAAAAAAACAATAATAAGAGATAACGGAAATCAATGAGGCCAATGCTCAAGAACTCCTAAAATGCATCAGCACATTCAATCTCTTACCATATTTTCCCTCCCCATATCCTAGGGCTAAAAAGAGAGCCGGTAAAATCACCATCCGTTCCTATTCCTTCCAAAATTTCTATAGACTCGTCACTTTCAAAAACAGCAAACTCTTCATTGCCTCCCTTGTACACCAAACCCTGTGTTGATGTAACAAAGAATGATTGTGTGGAGCCTTTTGCAACAAACACTATACTGTCGAGATCTCCCAGATCAGTTGCTTGTCCTCTACGATTATGCTTTACTGAAGCATTATCATAGACCATATCCCAACCAGCACTGCTTTGTTCATGCCCAGTGTAGCTTCCAGCACGAGTGTAAACCTTCACCGCACCATAACCTCGAGAGTTGGAATTGATTGCCAAAGCAGAGATGGAAATATCACGTTTCGCCTTGATGGAAAACATGTTTCCACTAGATCCAAGATTGTACAGAAATGTAGTTTCGATTTCTCTTGAAGCACAATCGGTAGGACAAGATTCAGAGTTTTCATTAACATCGCAAATTAAATCGCCACATTTCAGCATGATTGTTGATGTGGATGTAGGTTTTTGAGTTGGTTTGTTAGTGAAAGAGTCACCAAATGTCATGACAACCTTGGCATAGGCAGGATTGGCCGACATGTTAATTTCAGCAACATGAATCACCAAGGTTTCTCCTGACCCACGCCAATCTGTGAATGTGTATGATTCTCCATCCTTGAGAGTGGCTTTGAGAAATGATTGTGAATAGCCGAGACCATCACTTCCTGCCTCAACTACCGTCACTTCATCACTTGCCTCAACATTGTCGCTATTGATGCCTTTCGCTCTGTTGAACCCGACAAAGATGTCATTCGGTGTTCCCGTCTCAAGTTTGACAACAATAGGATCGGACGCAGGGTTATTATTGTAATCAGCAACGCCAATGATAGAACCAGACCACTGCGTTTCACCACTCTTCTCAGAGTTCCACACTTTCGCATGAGATGGCTGTTCATTGTACCATCCTCCACCATTAGTAGCAATTTGAAAGTTTTTCGCTGGATTGAAACACATGGAACCTACATCGTCGCCATATAATGGGTTCCCCATGAGGCAGGTGTGGTCAGTATATGTTTTGCCATCGAGTCCTCCGGAGTGGGCCAGATTGAGGTTATGACCAACTTCGTGCAGTTGAACTCCTGCCATCTTATAGTAATCTCCCTGATAAATACTCAGCCACGAGTTCACATACGCATATCCTGCCCATCCACAATCAGTATAACATGCTTCGAGAACAAACATGACATGCTGAAATGGCCCAGGCAGTTCAAATCCAAGTTTATCTTCTACTGCCTTGGTGGCTGCATTTCGAACTGCGAGCCGATCACTATTCGAAAGTCTGATGGGTAGGTCAACATTAATGACACCAGGAGCAGCCAAGTGTTTGGAAATGTCCACATCGTATTCATTGGTTACTTGTAGCTTTCCAAACGAACATGCTGCAAATTGGCTTGACATAGTAACTTTATCCCCATAAGTTCCAAAAATCTTGTCGGAAACAAATCTTGCGTTATCGGGAGTTACTTTGCCATCCTTGTCTGTGACTCGAACAACGAGAACTGGTTTGTCTCCTTCGTAAACCGCTAGATTACGTCCACTGTCGACACCAGAACGCAATCCTTTTAGTTTCGTCGATGCCATACGTCTTCTTCTCCTTCTGTTATTCTTTCTCTGATCAAGAATAATTTTTCCCGGTGGTAATAACACTCCGCTATCATTGTCATTCATAGTCATTAAATTATCTGATATTCCAATCGAGGTCTCTGCACTGACCAGAGACCCTGTGTTGAGTAATGAACGCATCTCTTCCATTTGTTCTTTCGTCCCCCAAATAGGGACCGTATTTCCATTGTTGAGCTCGCATACGAATTCTTCACCGTCGCCAATTTCGATGCCGTTCTCTTCGAGGTATCTATAATCGGGAGATCCCGCGATGGCAATGACACTGATGCACACATCGGTGGTGTAGCTACTGCCAGGGTCCTCTTGTACTTGTTGTGGGTAAACCTCTTGGAATTGCTGCGTCGAAATAGGGAGAAATGCACTTCAGTGAGAAATCAATTTTGAAAAAGCAACCGTGAATCTAAATCATAATAATTCAATATTGGAGTTTAGCGACGTCAATGAAAGCACAACTGGCGAACAAAGTAACATCGCTAAACATCCAACGATCGGCACGCGTCGCTTACCGCCGTGATGGATGAGCAACAAGCTGCCGTGATCATTGCCGCAATAGCTGTGCGTAGTATCATGGTCATTGTTGATTGCGTTCGTTTTCATGGACTTTTTATTCACAGTTGGGTGGACAAACAATTTATGAATTGATTGGGGAAAAGGCCCGTGTGTGTTTTTGACGAGTGATGGTTGGAAAAATAAGTTCATCCAGCACAAGATGTGAGATACTTTCGAGTGTTTGAGTTTTGCGTGTTTCGCATGAAAACAGTGATGCCAAACGAAAAAATGAAGGACCAACACTTTATCATATGTAATACTACAGAGCTTGCATTGGGGGTGGGAGAATCGGATCTTCGCCTTCTCCTGCCAATTACATTCAAAGGAGATCGATCAATTGTTAAAACGCATCGGAAAGACAGAGAGAGCCGAGACCGGCGTGATCAGGCTTCTGTTCAAATTGTGAGGAGGTGGCGTGTTTCTCATCATGTTGAAGTTCGCACAAAATAATGAGAATAGTAGGAGTAATTATTTTAAATCTATTCAGTAGTACGATACACTACTATGGTAAACCTGGGGTACCGAGTACAGTACTAAATACAACGAGGTTCGCATCCCATTTTTATATACTAGTTCCTTCGTTTCACAAAATATTGGATGTTAATTTATTACGGCCCCTTTTTAAACCTTAACGTTTTCTCCGGGTCCTTTTCCCCCAAGATTCGATCCCTAGTAAGTAGTACTAGTATATTATGTAGAGAGGCAGGATCATTCTTTCTCCTACCGAAAAATAGAGATTCTGAAGTCCTCTAGCTCTAGAGAGAGTACTTTTACTATCAAACGATAAACGACTAAAAAGTGTAATGGGAAACGCAATAGCTGTGCCCCGACAGCACCTGTGTGAGAACTGAGAACTTGCCTCTCTACCACCGAAACTGTCTATTATGGCCTGATGACCCCCTCTAGGTAAGTCCGTTGGGCTCGTTTCTCTGTTGGTGCGTATGTAGATCTGAAAAAATCTGAACGTCACATCATCTATTTTCTACTTTTTCCAGTTCCAGCAAGAGAAGAGCACAAAAAATAAAAATGAAACAAAATTGCAAAAAACCAAATTTTATCTCACTCCTATTATTTTTCTGAACCTGAACTGACAAGATGACATATTGTAGTACATCATCGTAAAAATGGTCTGAATATTCATCAGCTCAACCATTGACATTGCCTCGGACCCAGAAGCAAAATCTGGATCTGAGCACCGAACAGGCTACTGCTATGACTATGACCTATGGCTTTCTTTGCAGTTCCAGACACAGACACAGCCACCATGTGTTGTGTTTAAAAATGCAGACTGTTTGCTAAGCACAATAACAATACCAATCATCAGCACTGACAACAATAATTGGTGTTATTGTGTCAGCAGAGTAATGATAGAATCATGGAAAACATGTAATATTCCATTCACATTAACAACTGCATTTGCATTATAAATTGTTTTTTTGTGGGATATGTAAGATGTGGTTCAAACTCACCCTATTGAGTTACTGAGAAAATTTAGGCAATACACTTCACTTTTGATCTGCAAATATGAGTTCTCATTGGATCATTAGTATTCTCTGAAGAATTTCATTTTGAAAGATTTTGAAATACTACAGTTTCCACAACAATTGATTTCTGAAAAAAGTGGGATTTATCCCAAAAATAATAGAGTGGTTTTAGCACTTTTTTGAAACACTTTTTGTGATGCAATGCTGATGACCAACCATCTTGAAAAAAGATGGTGCTCAATTTTCCTCTCAACAATCGATTCAATTGATTCTGTGGTTTTAGCGCCGAGCGCCATTTTTAAAATTTAGATCGATTCTTTCGAGAGCAATCGCGGCAGCGCTATCATGGTGTACGATAGATTGTAGTACCCTGCAATAAACTAAAACCAAAATTACTAACACAACATCTAACCATGGCGTCATCTACAAAGTGCCCTCGACAAAATAATGGTGATTGTGTCACTTTGTTTTGTCGTCGTGGTGAGCTCATATGATACAGCATTTGTGGCATCGTTGACGGTGTCTCACACGCGCAGAATTGCAGTGCAGTGCTTGACAAGCTTTTGATCATTCAATCGTTGATCGATTTGAGATAAAAATCACCTTTTAATGTTTTATTACTAGATCCTATGTAAAAGAATTGAAATTGCATCACATCACAAAATTCATTTTTTGCGATGCAATCTTGTCTTTTTGAAGCAATTTTTTATTGCATCGCATCGCATCGATTCAAAAAAATGTGATCTTCAAGTCAAGTTGCTGAGGTAATTTAGAATTTGAAATCTTTGCATCGGTGCGATGCGATGCAAAAATGCTCCAAAAGACATTGCTAAAACCACTCTAGTATTTATAACTTGTTCCTACTTAGTTTCTACTGTCTGAAAAAATTAAATTTTAAAATTTAAAATTCAAATTTCAGAATGAATTCATAGGTAGAAATTATGTAGGAATAAGTAATAAATATTATTTTTGGGATAAATCCCACTTTTTTCAGAAATCAATTGTTGTGGAAACTGTAGTGTATGTATTTTTTACATATGTTGCAGTATGTGAATTGGCTGCACATGTACACTCCACCAGGATACCTTGCATTCCATGCGAAGTATCAGTCAGCGGATGTGATTGGGAAAATCCCGCACTAAATGTAAATTTAGTGGTAGCATATTCTTACTTTGAAAAGAAATAGATTTCTCAAGCCCCAATATTTTTTAATTAAATCAGTATATTCTGAATAGCAAAAGAATTCTGCATCAAGATAACAGGCATTGGCATTGGATATATTCATGAGTTGTGGTACAGAGAGTTGTATGTGCACTAAAAAGTCAGCAAAAAGCATTCATGAAGTCATCCTGCAGGATACATACCACATGCTAACTGTACCACAATATTGATTTCAGTCTGTCTGGGGTTAATCTGTTTTTCAAAAATCACAAGTCAAATCTGGACTTTACATAATGGCACACGTACTATGCCATGGCCACGAATGTCCTTTTTTTCAGACAAATTATTTTTTATTATCACTATCACTCCTATCACTACTCAGACAGTAGCATTCACCAAAATGCAAATAATATACATGAATTGTGTGTTAGATAAATGTATTGCCTTAATTGATTTGTCAGTTTTTCAATCAAACACAAATCACCGAAGCTGAAGCTAAAGAAGTTGGTTACAACCATGCCCCCCGTCGTGCTATATCTATATATTTGGTCATTGTCATCGTCATTGTCAGCTGATTTTGTTTAGACAGTGATAATAATGCTGACTGTTTAGATTGGAGCATTGGGAGAATGAATGCCACTTAAGAGTAAGTGGTACAGTGCAGTGGTGATGCTACTGCGATCTAAGCATTTTAAAGGACTTTTAGTTAATTGTAGAGCACGCTTGTACTTTGTAAATGTAGATTATAATAAAAAAGTGAGCTCAATGAATTGGTTTGAGCTCTTAGACCTTGCCCCTCCTGGGGCCTAAACTAACTAGTTTACTAAAGCAGGGTTTAAGTGGTTGCGAGCCTCTCCTCGTCTTCGCCTTGCCTGCCTTCAGCCCATTGTTGTGATGGGCTCCCTCAGAACCCATCACTGTTTTCATTGGTCCTGAGGGGATTGGATTCGTTCCTCCCTTGACGACGCTTGCCCAGGTCACGCTTGTGGAGTGGGCCGGTGATGCGCCTTCCGTCATCCTCATGCTCATTGTCGTTGATGGTTTGTTTGTTTTGGTCAATGGACGATCACTTGTTTTTGCCTGATCCTTGACACAGTGAGTGATCTTGGATACCTTTTTCAGGTTCTCACCTAAAGGTATCTTGTTGGCCGTCTGTCCTCCATCGGCCAGTTTTAGCTCGCCCAACACACTCCTGTGATGACTGACCAGTTTGACTCATTCAGTTATCATGCTCTCTTGGTCATCATGTGGGGCTTGGGGCTGTACTTGGTTCAGCAATGTCCAACAACATGCGGTGAGTATTCTTGGCCTCGACGTCATCGTCGTAATCCACAGGTACATTCATGAGGTGACTATGGAACAGCCTGAACGCTTGGCCTTGTTTTGGTTTGTTCAACACATCAGCCCACATCATCTTTGTAGGACAGTGTTCAACTTCCATCTCTTGGTTCTCAAGCTTATCTGCGATTAGGAAGTACCTGTTCTTGATGTGTTTGGTACGCTTACCACTTGACAAGCGGCCATTTTTCTTGAGCAACATAGTTGATTTGTTGTCTTGAAACAACATGTTGGTATCGATAGCAAAACCTTGGGCCTCTAGGAATTACCTACACCACAATAATAACCCTAGCATATCGTCAGCCCCTATGAGCTCGCTCTCAGTCAAACTCCTTGTATTCAATTTCTGTTTGGTTGACTTACTTAACACAGCCCCCTTCCCTAGAGACATCATACCACCAGTATGACCTTTGCAATCCTCGTGTGCACCCATCACATTATCCTGCTCATATACTCTACCTCAATAGTCAGTTTCATATGCCTGGTACCATTTAGATACGTGAGTACTCTCTTGATTTTCCCCCAGTCATCGTCATCTGGTTGTTTCACCCTAGTGGTGAGAAATGCTACAGCCGTCTGGATGTCTCTACGGGCCCGCACTGACAACAAAAGTAATTGGGCTACCGTATGGTGAAACGCTACAGCCTGTTCCTCAGGTAGTAGTTTTGCCTCAGACTCATCTATGATTTGGAAAAGGTGTTCTGCTACTGGCGTTGCTGCAGTTCCTTTGATCTCCTCTGGAAAAGCTTCGATTATCTTTCCTAGGTACTTAATCATGGCTATACTTACTTTGCCATCTGTAGAGTAGTCTAGGTCCATACCTAGGTAATTTTGTACCTTTCCCCTGTTGACAGTCAGATTTGTACCGTAGATATCCAACAAATACATAGCGAAATTTTGTGATTTCAAATGAATCTACGTGTGAGACCTTCAGGTCATCCACATGCCACGTGACAGTCATTTTTTTGCTGTTTACCATCATGTTCGAGATACAGGGATCATATGGGTTAACCTCAAATCCATATGCCTTCAAATCAGCAACTAGCTTTTTGTAAAATAGCATAGCACTCCTTAAAAGTCCGTACAAGGCCTTTTGGAGTTTCACATAGAGCATAGATTCTCACTTCGAGTTTGTGAACACATACGTCCTGTACAGCTTGGGCTCAATCAGAGCCATCAGCTCAGCTACCCTTCCTTTGAACAGCATGGTGATCTCTTTGTCGGAATCAGCATGTAGAAATGCTCCAGGTAAATCAAATGTAGCAACCTCATGCCTCTCATAAGCCTCTATAGCCGCAGTGAGCATTATCCCTTCTGTTGATACTGTCGGCAATGCAGCGTCTTCCTTCTTGATGGTATCACGTTGCTTCATGCTGTCTACACAAGCCCTACCCTTGATGTCCCCATTGCGCTTCTCGGTCAAGAATATCAGAGAAGCTAGAGCTGCTGCACTGTCCTCCTTGGTTGTGGTAGTCAAATCAATAGGTGTAACCACCTTCATATCATGTAGTTGGTTTAGTTCTTTTGATACAGCTTTCTCCCCTCGCCCGCCGAATTTCTTGAGTCCAGCTTTGAGGCTGTACTGCTGGTGAGCAAAAATGACTCCAAGGATATAATCATCAACCTCGTCATCTGACATGGGGGACATTTCTTTCTTATCTATGTTAAGGTGATTGACTCATTGTACCTGGTCGTGTGATTTGGTCTTGTATCCTGAGCCCTCATAGATACCACTCACATCAGTTAGTATCTTGTAGTGATTCTGTCCACGTGTCTCCTCGTAGCATTTCTGGTTGGTGTGTGAGACATTTGTGAACAGACGTTGATGACGTTGCCTAGTAGGATATCGTCTTGCTCCAGTACTGTTGTTGTCACCATCATCGTCATCATCGTCATCACTGTCACTATCACTATCGCTGTCTTCGCCTTTGTTGATGAAGTCTGGCATTTTATATTTTATTGTTGGATACTATGGAGGAATCGTCATTGTCCTCTTCAAGCAGCTGTTTGGTGTCAGTTTGAAGTTCTTCTTCAAAGCAAGGGTCTGTGTCTTCAGTGTTTTCTTGTTGTTCATCCGCCGTAGTAGCCACGTCACAGTCTGCATCATACA
>JALLAR010000255.1:0-20476 GCA_036939335.1 Conticribra guillardii
ACAACAACAACAACAACAACAACAACAACAACAACAACAACAACAACAACAACTGTCAGAAGTCATTTTGCCACTCGGCCATACAGCATATCTCAAATTTTTTATGTGCATGCTAGGGATGTTTAATAAAATGCACTTTTTTTACTGAGGTATAACAAATTACAGCACATTAACATTACTGAAATTTGAGTGTAGTTACTGATTTTTCAGTAATGAGCAGGTTTGAAATAAGAGCCTATTTTTGTCATAAAAACACTACTCTGCAATTACTCGATAATTTGCGTAATTAATTGTTTTGGTTTTTTTTGAAAAGTGATGAAAAATTTAATCAACATTCTAATAAGAAGTGTCCAACCGTAGACAATATACCACATTATTACTATCGTACTAATTGTTATTACTTGCAATCTCCTCAAAATGATGGACCGCCCGTTGGTTCTAGTTGCCATTTTGCATTCCCATTTGTTCGTCAGGCCCTCGTAATGATGAAACAACTTTACTACGTTACAGAAAATGCTCTTTGTGCTGCCTTGGCATTGCATCCTTTGGGCATGAAAATGAGTTGGATCCACTTTCCACTTTGCGCACTGATAGATGCAATGGATCTACATTAATTTTATAACCTTTGGCACATTATGTTGGTCATACATGGTCAACAAATCCTATTCAAAAAGTGGTCATCAGTTTCGGTTAACCAAAAATTGTTTTTTGAAAGTTATCACAACACAAGTCAAATGCCTACTCAATCAACACCCCAATGAATCGTGACAACACGATGTCAATAGTCAACCTAAGAACTATCCCGCCTTCAACCAACTTAAAGACTATCACGAAGTCCCTCGCATCCATTCTCCTGAAGCTTCACCCACGCACTCGTAAAATCCTTGAAGAACACCGCCTCATCCTTGGCATACTCCTCCACAATCTCCTTAAAAGGACTCTCCAACAATGCCAAATCCGAAATCAACATGATCGTTCCCGTCGCCCCATGCTTCTTCTGCGGACATCCCTTGGCGGTAGTCTCATCAACATATTCCTTGGCCAGCATTTCGGTAAAGTACGAATTATCGAATTTGAGATGATCCTCCGTCCAAGCGCCATCGAATCCCGAACGATCGGCATGGCATTTTCCCACAGTGTGCGCTCCACTAAGAGCCACAATATCACGATCGGTGAAACCCTTGGGATGGAAAATCTCCCTCAAGTGATCCACGCCCTTGTCTCCATCGGGAAGACGTCCCACTTGGCTCTCCACCGATTCCGCACTCGAAGCGGCATCCTTCCTTCCGAACCGGGTGGGGATGACCGGACCGCCCATGGCCTCAATCGCCACATTGGCAGCAAGCGTCCACAAATCGGCATTGCTGATCGCTCCTTCCTCTCCCGTCGCGTACTTTGCCGTGATATCCTTCAGCAAACCGAGGGCCACGTCGGGAAGGCCGGCGTTGGCGCCGAAGGTTCCTTCGCCGGCGTCGGTGAATCGCATGGCGGCATTGGGGCATCCTCCGGCGAGGGCGCCGGTGGAGTAGACACCGGCATCGTGCCAGTTGAGGCGGATGAGGATGGGGCCGCAGTTCTTTTCTTTGATGAGGGCAAGAATGTCGGATTTGATGTCGGAGAGGCTCATGGTGGATCGAGTTGTGTTGAGTGGGTTTGAAAAAAAACTATGACAGGATGGATTGTATGATGTGGATCTTTCGTGGCCTTTCGCTCGAAATCTTTTTTGATTCTCGGAGTTGTGTGTTCTCATCATCTGTTCTCAATCATAGTAGGTAGTAGTGATGCATAGTGCGTGATGAGATCGATGATGCGCTATGATGAGTCACCACAAAGAAAGATGCGCGCGCGCGAGCCGTCCACACAAACCAAAAACAATTGGTTTTCTGCAGCTAACGCTGGCGTCAGAAATATCATAGCAACATCATAGAAATATAAGAACACACACACGAGACACAAACCTTTCACATAACTTTTGCGAGAGAGTCGTTTTTAAGAGAGCTCAAACCTTTTCGAAGCTTGGTTTGAAGTATGTTGTACTTTTGCTGACGTCAAAGTTGCATGAATTTCTAACTTCCTTCACTCAAACATAACATAATAAAGAGTCACACAATGATGGTTTTTGTAGAGGGTACTTATTTTTATTATTATTATCCAATTTCAATTGAGATTGGTCAAGCAAGTAAGAAGCAAGACCAATATGATGATGTTAATATTATCAAAACAAAATATATTTTCAAAAAATTGATTACAATTAATTACAATCTACTATTGTGGGGTGTATATCCTATCTATGTGAGAGTTTTGGTTTTGAAAAGTGAAAAGAACCCCATGGTATGGTATGAACAGAGTTAGAAGAAAGCGAAAGCATAGAAAGCGAGAGAAAGTGAAAGAAAGAGAAAGTAATTACTGTCTTGTTTATTGCAGTTTTGTCTGAGGGCACTTTCGCTTTCACTTTCACTTTCTGCCGAGAACGGTTCCATTACTTTCACTTTCACATTTTACTTTCTTACTTTACCTTTATCTGACACTTTCACTTTCACTTTCACTTTATGCCAACAAAGATTGTGATACTTTCACTTTCACTTTTCAGTTTCCTTTGATTGACAACATGTGTACTTGATCTGTGTTGGACACATTATGCCATGGTTTAGTATAGAAATAGAACAACGAAAAACCATACCTAAGAACCACCATCCCATGATCTTACTCTTCCTTGGGTGTCTCATGGATTGGAAAAAGTTTCTAAAAAGTTACTAAAAAGTTAGTTCTTGATAAATTAAAACACCAAATAAAACTTTATCACACATATATAAATGTTTAAAGATGATGTTTGAGGACTGAAGGCAATATCATATGTCATGGTTTAGAATATAATGAAGCAAATTAAATCCTGAGAACTTATTGCCATAAGTTCATACTCATACTTTTTCTATTAAGAATTGAAACATGTTCTGAAAAGATTAGTTCTAAATGAAAATCCACAATGTAACTGGATCGCATACAACATTGTGTATGTAGGGAAACAAATATAGCCTCATAACCATTGGTGCATGTTTTTTGTTCCACTGCACATTGAAAAAGCAAGATGTAGATGTAGGTTGTTTGCATGTCATGATATTTCAAACATTGAGCAAGAAAGATCAATTCTCAATAAATAAACATGATACAACTTGAGATGAGGCTACAGTATCATTAAAGTCAGGTTTTAAAGCCTCCCAGAGTATTGTCACTTTATTGTTTGACACTGCACAAAGCATAACCATGATGCTTAATTTTCAATTTTAATACTTTTTGCTAGTTGTTGGCAGTGTAAGTAAAAATTATTGCAGACAGATTAATTTCCCATGAATATTACACATGACATACATATTCACAATGCTCAAAATAGAAGGCCTTGAACTTCGTGAAAATTATATATTTTTTGTGGGAACAAGTTTTATTGGGTGGATCAATGATTAACTTATGATACGACAAGATATTCTTTTGATTCAAGACATCTATAAAATGCGGTATGACCAGAACATCCCCACCATGACTGTTTGAGGGGTTTTGTTTGTTGTATTCTTTCCCAAGGCCTGTCATTCTTAGGGAAGGAATCAAACATCATCCCTAAAACAAATATACGTGTGTGGGAATAAGTTTTATTGGGTGGTTCAATGATGAACTTACTTTGTCATGTGGTTTTCCACTCCCAAACGTGCCTAGAAAGCAGTGTGGCCATGCAATTCAACTATGGGTTTTGGGTTGTATGTTCTTTCCCAAGGCATGCCATTCTTTTGAAGCCAAAGGCCTCAAACATGGGTCCTCATCATATATGTTTGTGTGAGAACAAGTTTTATTGGGTCGTACAATGATAAACTTACTTTTCCACATGGTTTTCCACTCACATATACGGTGTATAGCTAGAAGTGTGGCCTCGCGTAATTCGACCCTGGGTTTTTGCCTGTTGGCTTCTTTCCCAAGGCATGTCATTCTTTTGGGAGATCTCAAATGTGGACCCTTGACAAATATGTTTATATTTTGTGGGGGGACAATTTTAATTGGTGGTTCATCATGAACACAGTGTGCCACATGATTTTCCACTGCCAGACAAGTCTTGCAAGAAGTGTGGCCAGGCAATTCAATCCTCGGTTTTTGCCTGTTCACTTCTTACCCAAGGCCTGCCGTTTTTAAGGAAGGCCTCAAACATCATCCCTAAACATATATCTTTGCGTGAAAACAAGTTGTATTGTGTGGTTCCATGATACACATACCTTGCCATATGATTCCTAGCTGCCAGACACGTCAAGCAAGCAGTATGGCCAGAACCTTCTCAGCATGTGTTTTTCCTTGTTGCCTTCTTTCCCAAGGCATGATGTTCGTAGGGAAGGCCTCAAACATGGATACTAGGACTATATATACATATATATATATATATATATATATATATATATATGTTTGTGTGGGAACAAGTTTTATTGTGTGGTTCAACGATAAAATTACTTTGCCACATTGTTTTCCAAGCCAGACATATGATAAAATTACTTTGCCACATGGTTTTTCACTGCCAAACATGTCTAGCTAGAAGTGTGGCCAGGCAATTCAAGCCTTGGTTTCTACCTGTTGGCTTCTTTCCCAATGCGCTAATTCATAGGGAAGATCTAAAACATCATCCCTGAGCATATATGTTTGTGTGGGAACAAGTTTTATTGGTTGGTTCAATGAAACTTACTTTGCCATATGGTTTTCCACTCCCAAACATGCCTAGACAAGTGTGGCCAAGCAATTCAACCATGGGATTTGAGTTGTAGGCTTCTTTCACAAGGCATGTCATTCTTTGGCTGGGAAGGCCTCAACATGAACCCTATACATATATGTTTGTATGGGAACAAGTTTTATTGTGCGATTCAATGATAAACTTACTTTGCTGTGAGATATTTGGTAGAAGTGTAGCCAGGCAGTTCAACCCTGGGTTTTGCCTATTTGCCTTTTCCCAAGGCATGCCATTCTTTTGGAAGGCCTCAAACATGGACCTTATAAATATATTTTTATGTGGGAACAAGTTTTATTGTGTGGTTCAAAATGAACACACTTTGCCATGAGTTTTTTCACTGCCAGAAATATCTACAAGCATTGTGACCAGGCAAGTCAACCCTTGGTTTTTGTGTGTTTACTTCTTTCCCAAAGCCTACCATTCTTAGGGAAGGCCTCAAACATCATCCCTAAACATATATGATTTTGCAGGAGTAAGTTTTATTGGGTGGTTCAATGATAGACTTACTTTGCCATATGGTTTTCCACTGCCAGACACATCTACTAGCAAGCAGTATTGCCAAAACCTTCAAAGCATGTGTTTTACCTGTTGGCTTCTATCCCAAGGCATGACATTCTTTTGAAAGTCCTCTAACATGGACCCTAAACATATATGTTTGTGTGGGAACAAGTTTCGTTGGGTGGTTCAAAGATATAATTACATTGCCATGTGATTTTTCACTGCCAGACACATCTAGAAAGTTGAGTTGCCATACAATTCAACCCTTGGTTTTTGCCTGTTGGCTTCTTTCCCAATGCCTGCCATTCTTTTGGAAGGCCTCACGCATGGACCATACACATATATGTTTGTGTGGGAACAAGTTTTATTGGGAGGTTTAATGATAAACTTACTTTGCCACATGGTTTTCCACTCCGAAACATGCCTAGAAAGCGGGGTGGTGGTCAGGCAATTCAACCTTGGATATTTACCTGTTGGCTTCTTTTTCAAGGCCTGCCATTCTTTTGGATGGCCTCACTCAAACATGGACCCTATATATATATATATATATATATGTATTTGTATATATATTTGTACGGGAACAAGTTTTATTGGGTGGTTCAAAGATATCCTTACATTGTCATGTGATTTTTCACTGCCAGACATGTCTAGCTAGATGTGTGGCCATACAATTCAACCCTGTGGTTTTGCCTGTTGGCTTCTTTCCCGAGGCCTGCCATTCTTTGGCTGGGAAGGCCTCAGCATGGAACCTATACATATATGTTTGTGTGGGAACAAGTTTTATTGGGAGGTTCAATAATAAACTTACTTTGCCATATGGTTTTCCACTTCCAAACATGCCTAGAAAGCAGTGTGGCCAGAACCTTCCCAACTTGCCTTTTTGCTTGTTTACTTCTTTCTCCCATGTCCTGCCATTCTTAGGGAAGGCCTCAAACATGGAACCTAAACATGTATCTTTGTGTGGGAAAAGTTTTATTGTGTGGTTCAATCATGAACACACTTTGCCATATGATTTTTCACCGCCAGACACGTCTGGAAAGTTGAATTGCCATACAATTCAACCCTTGGTTTTTGCCTGGTGGATTCTTTCCCAATGCATGCCATTCTTTTGGAAGGCCTCAACATGGATCCTAAACATATATGTTTGTGTTTTGTTTTGGAACAAGATTTATTGTGTTGTTCAATGATTCACTTACATTGCCACATGGGATTTTCATTCCTGACATGTTTAAAATGCAGTATATCCAGAACATCCTCACCATGGGTTTTGAGTTTTTGGTAGTTGTATTCTTTCCAGAGGGATACCAACTTTTTGGAAGTTCTCAAACACCATCTCTAAAAATAGATGTTTGTGTTGGAGTAAGTTCAATTGGGTGGCTCATTAATGCATGTATTTTTGTAATGAATAAATATTGAGCTAGTCTATCACTTGAATTTTAATACATATTCTTTCATTTTCTCCCAAAAATAAGTTACAGCATGCTACTACCTCCGTATTTTATTAAGAAAAAACATGTTTATTTTCACTTTATCCTCTATCATTGAAAGTGTTTGTTTCCATTTTCTCCTCAAATTGACTTTCTCCAAAAACTAAAATTCCTACTTTCACTGTCTCTTTCACTTCCTCTTAAAATTGAATTGTTTACTTTCCCTTTCGCTTTCTTTACTTTTTTGAAAAAAATGCTTTCACTTTCGCTTTCTCCGATTTTTGAAAAGTTTACTTTCACTTTCACTTTTGCTTTCTCAACTTTTTGAAAAGTTTACTTTCACTTTCGCTTTCACTTTCTCTAATGTTTGAAAAGGCTACTTTTGCGTTTGCTTTCACTTAGTCCAATAATTAAAATCATAATCCGCTATCTACTCTTCTGACTAGTTATGAATCATGTGCATATCCAAGTAGAAAAATGAACGTGAGGAGCGACATTAAAAAGACTGGGACTAAAATGCTGAATGGCCTCAATCTTGATAGACTAGAACCACCTCCAACTCGAATACCCTAAAAACTACTCTACTTTTATTGAATGCACAAAGGGTATTACTATAAGCAATTTTGGACAATGATGGAGTGACATCGAGTATTTTTAATCAAAAAACTTTCATGACAGTCATGTGAAATGCAATTGGCCTTTCAGTCAAATGAAGATGATCGAATGTGCGCCACCCATTGTCAAGTGGTGGTGCATGTTTTTTCCTTTATATCATACATCACACAATTATGATGATTTGATCGATGAGATGCAAATTAATCATTATTTTAATCCATATCATCCAATTTCATTAGAGTCTAATAATACCCCACTACTCCTAGTGAAATGAGAATGCCAATTAGGGTAGCCAATTAATTAAACCCGCTTGTCATAGAAAAATCTGCTTCCGCAGCTGCGTCGCTGCCGTCCACAATTTCCCATGGATTTGCTTTCCTGATGACAATCTGATTGTCCATCGCCCCAACCACAATTGTATCTCCGTCCTCGTAATCGCCTTGAAGAATTCCTAAGGCAATATTGTTCTCAAGCTCTTTCTGGATAGTCCTCTTCAAAGGACGTGCCCCATACACGGGATCAAAACCAACGTCGGCCAAATAGTCGCATGCTTCATCCGTGATAATCATCTTCATAGAACGCTCAGCAAGTCGACTCTCGAGGCGTTTGGCTTCAAGGATGACAATACCACGGAGATTGACTTTTGAGAGAGAGTTGAAGATTACATTTTCGTCGATTCGGTTGAGGAATTCAGGGCGGAACTGAAACGATTCACAAATGAGGGAATTATTGGTGGAAAATTACGAGAGGAGTAATAAAAGTTAGAATGAGCAATTGCATGATGGTTCAAGGAAAGTCTGTCTCTTTGAAGTAGTTGACTCACATTTGCTCTCATGGCATTGTCTACCCTTTCTTTCATGAGAGCTTGGTCACCTTCAGACCCACCCAAGTCAAGTATGTCTTGGGAACCAATGTTGCTTGTAAATATTATGATGCAATTTTTAAAGCTCACGTGCACTCCCTTGCTATCGGTAACTTGGCCATCGTCTAGCATTTGCAACATGACATTAAACACGTCTGGATGCGCCTGCAGAGAGAAGAAAAATGAGCAAAATTGAGAAAATCATGCGAAGGTAGAAGTTTCAAAAATAATTACACATGCCATCGTCATGAATCATTCCCTCACCTTCTCCATTTCATCAAACAGCAGTACAGAGTATGGGCGACGTCGAACCGCATCAGTAAGTTGTCCACCTTCCTCGTATCCAACATATCCAGGTGGAGCACCCAAGAGGCGTGAGACAGTATGCTTCTCCATGTATTCACTCATATCCAATCGAATCAAAGCCTCGTCCGTGTCAAACATAAACTCCGATAGGGCTTTGGCTAACTCGGTTTTACCTTTGATGGCAAAGAAATAAACAGTACACACAGTGGAGAGGAGAAAAAGAAGTGCTTTAGTTGACATAATATGTAGCATTCCAGAAATTGAAACAGATATTGATGGACGAACTTACCGACACCAGTAGGACCAAGAAAAATCATTGAAGCAATTGGCTTCGAAGGATCATTCAATCCTGCCCTCGATCTTTGAATCGCATCTGCAACAACTTCAATCGCTTCATCCTGCCCCACAACACGCTCTCTCAACTTATCCGCCATATTGAGCACGCGTTCTCGTTCTCCCTCCAAGAGCCTATTCGATGGAATTCCAGTCCAAACAGAAATCACATTAGCAATATCATCTGCCACCACTTCATCACGGAGCATTCGTTCTCCCACCTGGCCAACACCATTCGATTCACCCTCCTCATCCGAAATTTCTGCCAATTCCAACTTAGCCATCAGATCGGGCAATGTCGAATACTTTAATTCTGCAGCCTTGTTCAAATCGTAATCCCTCTCTGCTTTTTCAATCTCCAATGTAACTTCGGCAATCTTTTCTTGCAATTCATTCGTCCCCTGCACTCCTGCACGTTCCGCCTGCCATCGGGCGGTCAACTCAGCTTGTTCGGCAGTAATATTTTCCAATTCATATTCCAATTGCTGGAGACGTTTCATATCTGCAGATAGATGGTTTTTGTCAACATCAGATTGAATTGAAAGGCGCTCCATTTCAAGCTGAATGATGCGTCGATCGAGTGCATCGAGGATCATGGGCTTGGATGTGAGTTCATTCTTTAGTTTGGCGCATGCTTCATCTACCAGATCAATAGCTGTCAGTTAGGAAAATGAATGTGAAGTGTTTGTTAGGATGGTCTTGTTCTCGTTCTTGCGTGCACCAAAAAATGATCGTAGGCTGCAAACAACCAATATTCACAAAAGAATATGAGAGTAACTCAGACGCACTCACCCTTATCTGGCAAAAAGCGATCTGGCAGGTAGCGACTGCTGAGTTTGGCAGCCGCAAGGAGTGCCTCGTCCCTAATCCTAACTCCATGATGCAATTCATACCTCGGCTTCAATCCTCTCAAAATACTCACGGCATCCTCCTCGCTCGGCTCATTGATCATGACCTGCTGAAAGCGGCGTTCGAGCGCCTTATCCTTTTCGATGTATTTGCGATATTCGTTGATGGTCGTGGCGCCAATGCAGCGAAGCTGTCCTCGAGCGAGGGCGGGTTTGAGAAGGTTGGAGGCATCCATTGATCCTGACGTTGCTCCAGCTCCAACAACTGTGGTATGGAACAAACAATGATAAACACGGAAAAGCAAACACTGGTTGTCAGCTTCATCGTGGACTGACTGCATTGAAAAAAATACTTGAACTTGGAATATCCAATGTAAAATTATTATCCTTACCAGTATGCATTTCGTCAATAAAAAGAACAATCTCTCCATCACTCTTTTGTACTTCGTCAATCACAGCTTTCAGACGCTCTTCAAACTCTGGAAGGAAATAAAAAAAAGTACACACAAGACGATTAACGATAAAATCATATATTATCATATACTGATTGCATTGTCTTTGTTTTGTTGTGTATGATGTATTGTTTGTGTAAGTAGGTAGATATCTACTACTAGTGATGGTGACACTTACCTCCTCTCATGGTAGCTCCAGCAACTAATGCTCCCATATCCAAACCAATGAGCCGACAGGGTGGTTTGAGAGTGTCAGGAACATCCCCGGCGACCATTCTTTGGGCTATTCCCTCGGCAATTGCAGTTTTTCCTGGGAAATACAAATAATGAACAATACAACATGACGTCAGAGCAGTTCCACATGTCTGAACAATAATCGCTCGTCAAGACTGGTCTCGCTGCGCTCGACAATCGCTCGACCCATCACTCATCACTCACCCACACCCGGATCCCCAATCAACACGGGATTATTCTTCGTCCTCCGACTCAAAATCTGAATCGCCCTCCGAATCTCATCATCCCTCCCAATCACCGGATCCAACTTCCCCTCCTCCGCCTTGCTCGTAAAATCAATCCCATACTTGTTCAATGCATCGTACATTCCTTCCGCGGAACGGGAGGTGACCCGTCCGGATTGTCCGGTGTTGGCATTGCCCGTTTTATCGCGCATGGCGCGGAGCGCTTTTTTGATGTCGTCGTAGGTGACGTTTTGGCGGGAGAGGGCGGGGAGGGTGAAGAGGTTGTCTTTGGAGCAGAGGCCCATGAGGAGGGCTTCGGTGGATACGTAGGAATCCTGTTTTATGGTGTGTGGTATGCGTGTGTGAGTGTGTGTGTGTGTTGTTGTTGTAATTGTTTTGGGTGGTTGTGAGAATGATGGTTTATAATAATACAATAGGGTAGTAATGATGATGATGATGATGATGATTTGCAATTTATTGTTTGATAGAGTTTTTTTGCAGATTGTGGGCATGATGTATGAATATGAATGATTCATGTTAATGATTGATTACATCCGCAATCAATCATTAGGATGAATAAAAAGCAAACATAAAAAACAAATAATGATGCAAATAATACCAAGTGAGAAAAAAGATTTAAAAATAAAATTGTCATGACCAAATGCTAATACTTTTAATAAGGCAAGGCATTTTGCAAACCAACCAACTCTAGCATACATGCAATAATATAACAACAATAATATAATATATATATATATATATAATATGTATAACTCACCTTCAACTTTGTCTTGACCTCCCTCCCCTTCTCCAAAACCTGCGCCAAAGCCCTCCCCAAACTCTTTTGAGTATTCGCCGAAGCAGTAGTATCCCCCGTAATCGTAACCTTGGGCTGCTTCGTCAAATAATCTTCCACCTCGACCCGAAGCACGGACAAATTGATCCCCGCATCCTCGAGGATTTTGGTCGCGACGCCTTTGGCGGTAATGGCGGCTTCGCTGGCGCCGTATTTCGTGGGGTTGAGCAAGATGCTCAACAGCATGGGGGCCTCCACCGTCGTCGCCTCGTAGTATTCGGCGCAGGTTGGCAATGCCGCCAGCGTGGCCCATGCGGCTTCGGTGTATTTCGTTTGATCGAAATTTTCATCGGCGGGGGATCCTCCGTCGGACATGTGCAGCTTTGTTGTTTTATTGATCGTTGTGCGGCCTTGATGATTATGGCGGTGGATCATCAAATAATCATTTTCATTAGTGGTAATGATGGTGGAAGGAGGGGCAATGGTGCCACGTGGAAGTGAAATGGCGAGGCGATGGGAGGGGGGAGCAAAGGCCTCGCTATTTTGAAAGATGGAGGAAGAGGAGGATGCGAGGAGGATGGCCAGGATGGCGGAGGCTTGGCGGCGCTGTTGTGGGAGGAGGATGGCCATGGTGGATGTACTATGTAATAATACTATGTACTAGATAATATGTTGTAATGGCTGATGTATCTGATGTGGGAATGAGACGATAATTAGCGACAATGAACACTACGGCGGAGAATGATGGATCTGGCTGACGAAACTTTGTTTGTTTCTTTGTTTGTTTGTTTGTTTGTTTTGACCAGAGTTGTATTTGGTTTAATGTTGTGTTGGCTGGGTGAGTCGTCGAATAATGAATCGAAATCCTTTCGTTTCTTTGCGATCACAACAGATTGATGATGATTGAGAACACCTTTTTCATTCTTGACGCCATCAATTATCGTATGATGAATGATGATGATGTTGTGATTTGTGATAGGTTGTGATGTTGTTGTGTTGTGTGGTTGATGTGCGTAGTAGTACTACAGTATGTACGTATTGACTCGTGACAACTACTCTAGGTGGTACTTACACTTAGGCTGTGATTTAGTTTATTATATTCATATTTGATACTTGGTCGCCCCAGTGGTGTTCCCTTCCGAACGCTAAAAATCGTCCGTCAGTCATCCCAAGTATCACATATGGGGCGATTTTCGTGATTTAGTTTGTTGTACTTGGCATTTATTGGGGTTTGAAGTACGATATATCACATATGACTCGTCCAAAATGATATTTGCTTTTGCCAAATCGAGATCCAACAAAAGCAAATATTTGGTTGTGATATATGATATTCATCGCATGTCATCCAATTAATTTAATTGCGCGCCATAAATATTATTTAATAATACTTTTTTGGGGGTGCGAATGTCTACCATAATTAATATTAATCAATATTGCGCGAATCAGAATTATTTCAGGAACCAAACAATGAGGCTATCCCTTGACGGCTTCTTGTCTGGGATCTATGGAGCGTTACCGATCTCGACCGATCGAGGGCAACACCCCGCCCACGATGGCAACGATGGTGTCCGCTCCACTGATTGATACCCGCGGCAGAACGCGACGCCGCGTTTATTGCGTACATCGGTGATACCCTCGTCGATTATCCGCCGACGCATATACTACAGATTCAATCGCAGCTGAAAACGGACATGGTCCGACCGAGATCGTGACCATTGTTGCCAGCACAACGAGTGAATTACCTAAGCATAAATATTTAGAGTAGTTAGGCATCAAATGAATCAGTGCCAACGCACACGATGATGCATAATAGTATAATGTATAAAAGCGCCGCGTTTAATTTTTAAAAATAATCTCATTTACTATTTTATGTTTCACTACTACCGCCGAAACGGCCGCCATTGTCGTCTCGTCGTCGTGAGAGGAGGCGAGATGCACGTCCGGCGGGACGAGGATTGGTTGACTCGAATTGAAATTCGCGCATAAATTCGCGCATAGTTCAAATCCCAGATCCCAAATCTGGGAAAATTTTGGCCTGGATTTTTGCTCGAAATCTGGGTCGTGGCGGACCCCGGATCTGGGATCTGGGATTTGAAAACGGAAAAAACCGGAAAAAATCCCAGATCCGAGGGAACAAAATCAGTAGGCGGGAATGAAATCTGGGATTTGGGTTGGAGTCGAACGATTATTATCGCTAACCAAATCTCAGATCCCAGATCCGAGGGAACAAAATCATAGCCTTAGGAGTACACAATAGTTTTCATCGAACACGGCGGGACCGACCGGCACTCGGCATTCGGCATAGTACACACAATAGCAGTACGATAATATCCAATTTCATTCTCAGCTTTGCACCAGCCACGCTGAATGAGACACGATACTACAACATACATCATAGAAGATCCAGCCTTCTCGTGCACCTTTCATTGACGCGAAAGACAAGATCGCATCTCTCCATCAAATAATAATAAAATCATTAGTTTGGGACTGGTTTGGCAAGTCATACTATCTTTGACTCTCATTGAATGCACATGAACAGCATTGTCACAAAAAACAACAACATTAGAATACAAGATTGACACACAATGACAACCACCGCCGCCACCACCACCCCCAACGCATCACCAACCATTGCGCTCTCCACAACGAAGGAGGACGAATCCGGCGGCAACAACAGGAACACGGTCGACACCGTCGCCACCACGGAAGACAGCAGCAGCAGCAGCACCATCGTCACGGAAGAACAAATAATGGCACCGCCGCCTCAATCACGAGTCATCTCCGCACCCACCTATCCGGCCGGTCGATCGACCGTGGCTCGATATGATTCCTTTGGCATGGACGATGACGACGACAATGACGACGACGACGAGGAAGAAAGCGATTATTTGGAAGAAGAGGAAGAAAGTGACTTTGATTGCTCCATGGAATCGTGCAGCGCTCCTCCTTCCTTTCGACCATTTCAATCCAGCAATATCAATACCACCACAAGAAGCAATATCAATATCAATATCAATACCACTCACGTTCCAGCCATCGTATTCGCCAGCCTCCCCCAAGACGCCATCCACACCATCGCCACCTTCTCCTCCCCCCGCTCCTTCTCCTCCCTCTCCCAAACCTGCCGCAGCTCCCACCTCGCCTGCCGCGACGTCTTTACCAAAATCAAAATGCACGCCTATCGCTGCGCCAAGGAGGTGTGCACGGCGTGGACCAGGGGGGAGCACGCGGATGCCAGGGAGCTGTGCGCGTTGTATGTCAGGGAGGGGGTGCCGGTGTATCCGATTTGGGGGGGAGGTGGGGGGAGGGGGCATGGGTATCATAGTTTGAGGTGGAGGATGGGGTTGGAGATTCAAGGGATGGAGGGTGGTAATAATGATGATGATAATAATAATGATGATGGTAGTAATAATAATAATGTGGGTGCTGCCAATAACAAACCAACACTCGATCCATTCTACCCCCAACGATTCCAACAAAACAACAACCAAGACCAACGCGATCAATTCCATTCCCGCAATCATACCCTCACCTATGTGGAAGAAAAGACGCTCTTTTGGAAACAAAAGAAGGGGATTGCAATTGATCCTCCTCCACAGTCACAGCATCCACATTTGCAATTGCATCAACATCCACAGTTTGGTGGGATTTCACAGCATCATGGGGCAATAATGGGAGGGATGGGAGGGAGGAGGCATTCGTTGAATAATATGAGTGCGGAGGCATTTCGTCATGTCATGAGAGAGCAGAATTATAATCATCGTCATGGCAATGGCAATGGTGATGGTAATGGTGGTCATGGAAATGATCCATTTGCCACACTGCCACGATCCAATTCCATGGGCAGAGGCATGAATCATGCCAGCATCAACAACAACAGCAACAACAACAACAACACCAACAACTACAGCAATACCACAACCCCCCAAAACAATGGACCAAAAATGACACTCCGCATCCACAAACACCTCGTAGATCAACATCTATTTGGTCTTCCATCCATCCATGACGACAATGGAAACATGATGGCGGGTCCCATGAGTTTAAACTCTGATTTCTTTCATCCTCATTGGAGTAGTAGCATCAAACATTATGCTAGTAGTGGTAGTACGAGGAATAATCGAGAGTATTTGAGAGAAGAGTTTCGTGGTGGTGGTGGTGGTGCTACTGGTAGGAATAATAATGAGTTTTCTTCCGGGATGGAGGGTTTGGGAAGGAGGCCGAGGGATTTTATGGAGCTGCAGGAGCAGATGGAGCAGTTTTTGGGAGATGGTGCAGGTGGTAGAATGAGTCATTCTTCGAATGCCGACGATGATGATTGGGGGAATCTTGGAATGGACAACGCAGACGTGGACATTGGAGAAAGTATTGATAGTCGCATGAGAGGAGTGAGTCTCATGGAGGATGTGTCGCGGGAAGTACCAGCCGCAGCATCCGCTTCAGATACAGCTGCCCCCACAAGCGCGCGTAGTCATTTTGGTCGGTTTAACCGTCGTCATTCCATTCAACCATCTTCTTCTGTTGGAGCATTTGATTCTCCATCCTTCATGAATGCATCTCCCGCATCCGATGTTCATTTGGAAATATACAATTCATCCTCCNTTTGATTCTCCATCCTTCATGAATGCATCTCCCGCATCCGATGTTCATTTGGAAATATACAATTCATCCTCCCCGGGGTTCAAGGCGGACCGTACCACCACAACATCCACTATGAACACTGCCGAAGAAGACTTCAAGACATGCGAGGCTCTTGACAAGCTCCGCGCCGAACGATACCAACGCAAATTGGACTCCTTCCTGGCAAACTTTGACCATGTGGGATTTGATGAATGCCTCCTCGACTTTTGGGATGAAATGTTTCCTTCTTCTGCCGGAATTCATTTCTACAATCGCCAAAGTCCCGTGCCGCGCATGTCCAAGCTTCACACCTTTTTGACCACGCCCTGTCCCAAGGCCCTGGGCACCGTCCAATGCGAGATTGTGAGGGTCAAGACCTCTTCCAAGAAAAAGGGGGTCAATGTCAAGGGGCGGTTCTTCCCGACTTATGAATACCGGCTCTTTATTCGTGGTGATGCCAAGAATGACAATCCTCACAATATTCAACACTTTCCGGCGAGGAAAGATTCGGTATTGTTGGTTGCCAAGAATAAAAGTCGCAAGAACAAGAATGTCACGGGAGCAGAGTCCAACAATGCTACTTCCAGTAAGCGTGGTGTCATGATTACTACATGTGTCTCCCTCAACAGCGAGATGTGGATATGCATTATAAAAGTGCCAATCACAACATCAACAATGCCACCCTTGCCCCCGGGGAGAAGTCGGGCTTGGATATCTCTCCCTTGGCAGCACGATCCAATGCCCCCGTTGAAGTAGGGCGATTGCAGAGCAATTTCATTGGTACGGAGTTTCAAATATTTTCGCCCACCATGACGAAGCAACGGCTCACCAGGGATTCCTCGTATCCTGTGTCTGACCCCGCCTCTCCTTCTTCGACCGAGGAATTGGAAGATCTACAAGAAGTTCGCATCATGGATAATAATACATTGCCATCCACGAATTCATCCCGTCAGAATAATGAAAAGGGACGAAGTGGACTCGCCCGTTTAGCACGCAGGGCATCATTGAAAATGACTCGCAGGGGAAGCATGAACCGATATCAAGAGGGGGAGGATTCTTCCGAAGAAGGACAAGAACAACCCCGCCCTAGTACTTCTACCAGTACTGCTAGGTCATCCAGACGAATGTCGTGGGGGCCATCCTTCCCCAACAGCGCAAAGAAGTCTGCTCGTACCAATCGTCGTGCAATCGCCAACTCCATGGAATCGGATGGATGTTCCAACTTGCATGCTGTAATGGGGGAGGAAGAAAATGGAGCAATCACATACACGGCCAACTTGTTGGGAAATCGTCCACGCATCATGGATGTGTGCATTCCCAAAGTGCTGGAAGATGGCCGTGTCAGCACAGAGTGAAGAAGAGGACTCGACAGTACATCCGAGGGTGGAGATGCCAGCGGTAGTAGCAACAACAAATTGCTCAATCGCTTCAAGGCTATCCAGCAACGGTTGGAAAATCCCGAAGCCACCACTGGTCCCAATGGCGAGACTATTTCTGTCAACGCCGATGATCACGGCATTCAGATTCTTCAGAATCGTCCACCATGGTGGAACATGGAACTTGGAGCCTTCGTCCTCAACTTTGGTGGACGTGTGAGCGTGGCATCCGTGAAGAACTTTCAACTATGCGAACGAAATAATGTTGATGCATCAACATTGGTCCAATTTGGAAGGATACAAGGAAGACATGCGTTTACAATGGACTTTCAACATCCGTTGACCCCGGTCCAAGCGTTTGCTATTGCCATTTCCTCGCTTCAGTCGAAAATTTCTTTTGGCTAAAAATGATAGTGACGTTTGAACTCATGTCGAGCGATGTCGAATATTGAAAGAATGAATATTAGCTAGGGGGAGCATGTACATCATCATGAACACATTAGTATTTCTATTGGTCACTGTAAAAGTTAGTAGTACTGAAAGTACTTAAATCAGTACTAGATATTAAAGCAAGATAGAACAATAATTATGAAGAAAAAAACTAAGAATGAGTGCGCTCTAGTATCAGTGTATTAATAAAACGTGGATACATGACGATTAATCTACGAGTTAACAAGTTCAGTGTATAGACTTTGAACTTGTTTCGTCTATAGATGAATTAGATTATGAGCTTCCACCTCCAGGTGCACTGCTCGTGGCGATCCGTCCGCTGTCTTTAAGAAATAAAATGTGAGATAGAGCAAAAGCTTGGCTATTGTGGTTGATTTTTCTGCGAAAAAATCCTAGTGAATTCAATTACATCTTCAGTTTAACATTCCTAACAACTTAAATGCTTTTAGGTTTTCATCGAGTGCGGCCAGCGACAATAAAATAATAAAATAATCATGGATCCAATCTGACACAATCGTCCAAAATAAAACCAACAAAACTATCTCCCTCACACTGCCATCATTGTCGTGCCCCAAACAACTCCTTCTTCCAACGAACCAACTATTTAATAGAATGAAACAACATAGGAAATGACACAAAAACGGCAACGACGAAAATACTCGAAGCAAGAACGACCGTGGCAGTCGAAGCCTTGACAACAACATTGCCAGCAACCCCACTGAGTCCACGCCCATAGTACTCTCCACCTCTCTCCACACTCTACAGCAACGTCTCGAATCCATGGCGGGAATCGACCTTTGAAATATTCGTTGGCGGGACGTCGCGTCACATTCGCGAGGGTGGTCGTCATGTGTATAATTCAAATGGAGGAGGAGAAGAAGAGCAAGTTTGGAATCAAATTCTACATGATGATTTACTCAACGAAAATATTTAGAGAGAGCCCTCTTATGCTCCCACAGCGTTGGCATCAGTGACATGCAGCACCAGCATGAGCTTCAATTTTTCGGAATTGTCTTTACGAAATAGCATGTGCGATAGAGCAAAAGCTTGGCTATTATTGTTAAATTTTATGTGAAAATAAAAACTATGGAACCAGTAACATCTTAGTTAAATATTTTGTAACAGAATAAACTTTTAATATAACAACGCGTCACAATAGGACCCGAAAAATCAATTTCATACGAAGTTATGCATTCCTCTGGAGCATTTTATCAAACTTTTTCTTTCTGTAAAGTTCTAGTTCATCTTCAATCAATCCTCCCATAACAAAATCGACAAAGGATTGATCCATGCCATGTGACTCACCCATCGTACCTTGACGCAGTGCTTGTTTGACATTCTGCAGTGTGTAACTTTCTCGTACAGCAGTGGCTCGAAATGTGACATTTGCATCCGAGTCGTAATCTTGGCACAGTCTTTTTGTCCGGAACGCATCTCTTTCAGGAGTGGCATCCTCGTAGCAGATATCCTCATTTTGTTTTGTGATGCCACTGCCATTCACGAGCAATGAAAGTAACTCCAATTTCATCAGTTCAGGGCTTCTTGTTTCATTATCTCCTTGATCAGTCTGGATTGTGGTAGCATTGATGTTATTTCTAGGAGAAGAGCTGTCTCCGTTCAACTGCGATGAATCTAGTATGTTAACGGTGCTCTTGAAAGGGTGCATGCTTATCTTTGATTGCTTTGGTTTTGCTGCCTTTGAATATATCAATAGAAGATATCAATGTTGGTGCTGAAGAAAAATGAAATTATGTCAACGCAGATTGTCTGCTCGAGAGACAGTGGCGTGGACTTTTTGCATCCCTCGCCCATGGATGGAGTAGGATGGAGTCATGCTAACCGTGAGAGGTAAGGTCGTGAGAGACACCCTTACGAAGAGAGAGACATAACTAACTTAGTCTCTCGACTTACAACTTCAAGTCTTTTTTTTTTGTCAAAATCCATGGATGGAGTCATGGCATGCATTGGCGTGGACTTTTCCTAGATACGCATAAAATAATAGAGTAAGGCCTGTCCAAGTTGTTGTTGCGTGTGCGTGATTCGGAGGAAGATTGAGCCCACAATTAATAGAGCCAGGCTTCTTTTAACCCTTAGGTACCCAGGGGCCTAGAGGGTTAGTTGAGGAAACCTTTTTGTAGTAGTAAAATGTAGCGCTTATTGTTTTCCCAAACTGTCAATCAATTAATTTTAATTCTGCTTATTCAATATCACGCGAGTCGTGAAGAGGTAAGGTCGCGTGCGTGAGAGGTCTGAGAGACCGTGAGAGACACCCTTACGAAGAGAGAGACATCACTAACTTAGTCTCTCGACTTACAACTTCAAGCCATTTTTTTTGTCAAAATCCATGGATGGAGTCATGGCATGCATTGGCGTGGACTTTTCCTAGATACGCATAAAATAATAGAGTAAGGCCTGTCCAAGTTGTTGTTGCGTGTGATTCGGAGGAAGATTGAGCCCACAATTAATAGAGCGAGGCTTATTTTAACCCTTAGGTACCCAGGGGCCTAGGGTTGAGGAAACCTTTTTGTAGTAGTAAAATGTAGGGCATGCAGTTCGTGGTTGTGGGACCTTTAGGCCCATTCTGTCAAGAATTTTTTTCTCTGTATTCTGCTCTGTATTTCACATTATGACGTCATGACACGTCAGCAAAAAATACAGAGTCAAAATACAGAGCAAAACCTC
>JALLAR010000256.1:0-18513 GCA_036939335.1 Conticribra guillardii
CACAAACAATTGACACCACGGCACCACAAACCACTGCTTGCAAGATGTGAGTAAATATAACAATGATTTCATAAGCATAAGGAAATGTCCATGAGCGAATTTCGCCAAATATACTCACTTCTTTTCTTATGGGTTTTTCTTCCAACACGCTGACCCCTGACGCAGACACGCATCAACCACATTGTCTAGAAAACATGAAGTTTTCCCATATCGTTGCTACCATCGCTGTTGCTATTGCAGCAGCACCCTTCGCTTGTGCCGCAGCAGATGAAGCTGAAACAAAGGGAAGTCGTCGATTTCTTGCAAAGTGTTCCAAGAAAGGAGGAGGAGGAGCCACCTGCATTCCATATGGGTCCCCGTGTTCTCAGTGTGACGTATGTTGCGGGACCTATACTTGTATGAGCGGTATATGCAATACCTGAGATGTATGCACCTAGTTTTTTGAGTATCCTTAGCACTTTGCAAATATAAACGGCAGAGGGAGTTGTGAGTGTGTAAGGATCAGCAGAGATCGGCAGAGATGAGTTATCAGCAGCAGCTGTCAGCAGAGATAGGGTTGATAAAATTTGCATCTTGCCTATAATATGACCATCAGTCCTAGCAACAGCTAGCAACCAAGGGGCCGAGACAAAATATTATATTTAATGAGACTCCATCACCGTAATCCAATAAAAATATAATGATAAAAAATGATTCAAACATTCAAAATCACGAATATACACAATACATTTATGTATTGTTTCATTGATACGACACAGTTTTGTGCTCTCAACCTCAACCCCATTTACTATCCATTCATTGCCATAATGAATTTTGAAGTCAGAGTTCAAACATCATGTGGTATACTTGTGTTTTTGCGTCCTACTGACTTAGAAAATCAAGTTGGCCATTTATGACAACTAAACCCCCCATGCGACTAGCAAATAACCATAACATACCACAAATATCCGTTTGGGATTAGTGATAGAGGCTTGCAACTTTGTTTATTCTTGTCTATTAACAAATGACGTTTCAGAAAACAACCTACATGGGGGAGGTGTTTCATATTTTCTTTAAATGAATAATACTCCCCATGCCAATTTCTTTTGTCGTGGTAAAACAAGCGGTTATATGTTGAATTTCGGAAATTTCTGTTTTGTTTTTTCATGATTTATATGTATTAAATATTGTTATATCATACATTATGTGTTTCCAGTTGGGAAATAGAGAGTATTGTACACTTGATTCAAGCATATTGGTGGGGAGCATGAATAGTACTGAATTTTGTGGGCCAGATACAAGAAATCAACTGGGAGAGACAATTTAATTTTACACTTTAGCTGGTACTCAGTTGCACTGGTCGATATGACATCCATGTTTATATACAGTCAAGCCTTCATTAGTGGAAATAGTGCTCCAGCATCTACGAATTGCATCACAATCCTGCCATTTCATTTCATCAGATTGCATCGTATTAATATTAGGATAATGCCGCTTTGCACAATGGGCAGGTTGGTTCTGTGTCGGGACGAGACTCAGTAGCAAAAGTATACACCCATCTATCAAAACAGTGCAAATGGTACTCGTGCTGGCAGCGGAGAACTCGCAATGCATCTCTATCGAATTTGTTTGGTTGGTGAAATTGAGAAAGCAATGAAGTTGTGAGATAATGTGGTTGCAACAAATACAGAAGAACAAAAACATCGGACTGGCATGATTAGGAAAGAATTCAACTCACCCTTCCTCGTATTGCTCTGCACATATTGCACACTCTTCATTATATTTTCTCACACGAGAAATCTCACTAACAAGTTCGTCCCTCTCAACACAACGATCAGCAGCCTCGGATGATCCACGATTTTTCAACATTCGCTTCATCCTAGAAATAGAACACCCCCCAGTTTTAATATCTTCTTCAGAAACAAACTCCTCCACAGGAACCTTACGAACAAGTTCTGATATTTCGCCCATTGTAAACTTGCGTCCTCTCCCCCTCCCCCCTTGTTCGCCACGAGCCCCTGGAAAAGGCGACACACCCGACAAAAGATCCCTAAGCACACGATATGCCGCATAAGCCATGCATGAATGTGCTACAATAGCAAGGAGCATAACCCCAAATATCCCAATATGTGTGAAAATTTCACTTTCCCCCGCAGCCATGATAAAGGGAATTGCCGCCGAAAGTGGCAGAACAAATCCCGAAGCAAGCATTAAATGAGTTGGAGAAAGAGAGAAGAAAAAGGTTTTTGCTCTGTTCCATAATGACGGAAGAGGAACATCGCTATTGTTTCCGTTGTTGGCATTATTGGTAGATCCGTCTCTTGCTGCATATGGTGCTGAATCAGTTTCTGATGTTGAATTCACTGGTGGAATAATTGGATTGGTCTGCCACGAAGTAAAACAATGCCATGCAATCCACAGCAACCCAATCATGAACACGAACACGTAGGCAATCAGACCAAATGGCACTTCTGCATGAACACCTTTTCGTATTTCAACGGTGGTGCCGCCAGGGAGAATTTGGGGCAGAAGGAATTGAAGGGCGAAGAGAGCAAGCCCTGCATATTGGAGAGGGCCGCCTTCAGAGCTCCAGACGAAAATCATGCTTGAACTAATGATGTAAGCAAGGTCACGTAGTATTTACAAGGCGGGGTGCCGTCAATGAAAGATAATAGTAGTACTAGATGGTAGAAGTGTGTGTGAGATAATTATTTCTACAATGCATGAAAAAGAAGGAAAATTGGGACGGATGAATGATCGTGTTGTGTTCGTTTTCGTTGTTGCGAAGGACGGGAATTATTTGCATTTTGACCGAATGAAGGAGGTGGGGAAAATAGTCTGTGACGTCAAACAAGAATCCATAAAATCCATTCATGTCATCCATCATGCATGTGAATCATGACTACATGCGAACTGCGAACTCCAAAAAGATCCACTGGACGCGCGCGCTGCGATCAGAATAATAATTTTATTGATCGCCGAGAAGAATCCCACAACAAAACGGGCCCACATTTTTATTTCAGCACTGAGATTGTTGCCACTCCATGCGCTTTGTTTGCCCTCGAATGAGAAGACGAAGTCTCATAAAAGGCAAAAATTAGCGCTTGATCAATAACAAATTATTTACCATATTATTTATCAAAGAAGTTCCACCGCATCGTCCAATCAGATTACATTCTCCGCACAATCTTTTGAATCGACCATCGTTAAAGACCACCGTCATCAGAGAGTGTCAAAGAGTTCGACTGAACAATGTACAGACCCCTTCTTGCCAATGCGCCAAGCAAAGGAAGCATTGTTCTCCGGCATGGCAAAAATCAACTGCCCCGCGCTGCTGCAACGATCTTTTCAAATATGTCCCATTGCAATCATTTCAACAGCGGGAACAACGGCAACCGTCAATTAAAGCCCCGCTTCCAATCAACGGCACCAATCCCACCTTATGAAAAACCCAAAAATGTGGAATTGTGGGAAAAGCTTGCAGCGAAGGAGCTTTCCAAGTCTACCAAAACGGTGGATTCTCTTCGTGCAGATCGAGTGAACCCGGTAAGATTCCGTCTTGATGTTTCGGTTCAAATGTGCCTTCTAATGCAAGTTTTGTTCGTTTATTATTCTACATGTTGAAAAAAACCAATTTTCTCATCTAATCGTATTTTACTTTTTGTGGGGAATAGGAGGGCATCGCCATTCAGCCTGTTTACTATGATCTCAATGATCCAAATCCTTCTATGCCAGTGAGTTCATTACAATGTGTTTGGTTTAAACTTTCATTATTAATAGTCTAATTCATCTAATGCTGGTATTATGTTTATTTTGCTCTTGCTTATCAAATCAAAGGGCGTCAAACCATATGACCGTGGTCCGTACGCAACCATGTACACAAACCGACCTTGGACAGTCCGCCAGTATGCCGGATTTTCAACGGCCGAAGAAAGTAATAAATTCTATCGTGCCAACGTGGCTGCAGGACAGCAGGGTCTCAGTGTGGCATTTGACCTTCCGGTGAGTGTCAGTTGTTTGAACTTTTCATTCATTCCGATTATTTGAAGATCTCACGCCTGTCTTCTCTTATTTATAGACTCATCGGGGATATGACTCTGATCACCCTCGTGTAGTGGGAGATGTTGGAATGGCGGGGGTGTCCATCGATTCGGTGGAGGATATGAAGATATTATTCGATAGCATCCCTTTGGATCAAATTTCAGTGAGCATGACAATGAATGGTGCTGTTTTACCGACTATGGCGATGTATGTTCAAGCAGCTATTGAACAACAAGAAGCTATTGGTGCAGAGTCAAAGTTTCGAGAGGGAGGCGGTGGAGACGATAAACCGTCTGTTCAGTTGGCTCTTCGCGGAACCATTCAAAATGATATTTTGAAGGAGTATATGGTCAGAAACACGTACATTTACCCTCCACTTCCATCGATGGACCGTGTTGTCGCGGATATTATTGGATACACTGCAAAAAATATGCCCAAATTCAACAGTGTCAGTATAAGTGGTTACCATATGCAAGAGGCAGGTGCCGATGCTGCAATTGAGCTTGGCTTCACTATTGCCGATGGATTGGAATATATTCGCACAGCCGTGAATCAAGCCGGATTGAAGGTAGATGATGTTGCTCCGCGGTATAGCTTTTTCTTCGGTATCGGAATGGATTTCTTTAAAGAGGTAAGGTTTGAACGCATTTTGAGAATTGTATTAACACGAATGCATGTTGAATCATCGCTTACTCTAAAGCATTATGTTCTATTGATATATTCAAACCAGATTGCAAAGCTTAGAGCCGCCCGTCGTCTTTGGTCGACCTTAGTTGAAAAAAAGTAAGAGTGATAACAAATTCATTGAATATATTTTCAAACAGAACTTTTCTCATTTTATTGTTTTTCGCTTATTTCATTCTATCATGAAGTTTCCAGCCAAAGGATTCGCGGTCACTTTTGCTCCGAACCCACTGCCAAACTTCTGGGTACACTCTTACAGAACAACAACCTCTCAACAATGTTGTCCGTACAACAGTAGAAGCTATGGCGGCTGTCCTCGGAGGCACACAAAGTCTTCATACAAACTCATACGATGAAGCCATTGGGCTTCCAACAGTTCAAACGAGCCGTGTGGCACGCAACACGCAATTGATTCTTCAAGAAGAAGCAGGGATTTGTGAAGTTGCTGATCCTTTGGCTGGTTCTTACTATATCGAAAGCCTCACTGACGATTTGGCTGAGAAGGCTATGGTCATTATTGACGAGGTAGAAGCAGCTGGTGGGATGACTGCTTACATCAATACTGGAATGGCTAAACTGCGCATAGAAGAAAGTGCGACGAAGAAGCAAGGAAGGATTGATTCTGGTCAGGATGTCATTGTCGGGGTCAACAAATACCGACTGGATGCCAAAAACGAGGAAGAAGAAAGACAGGCAGTTTTGCAAATTGACAATAGCGCAGTCCGGGAGATGCAGATTGAAAGACTCAATGCATTGAAAGCATCTCGGAACGACGAAGATGTGAACAATGCATTAGCAGCGATAGAAGCGAGTGCAAAATTAGACTGCAGTAGCAGTAAAGGCGACAACCCAAACAATTTGATGGCGCTTTGTATCGAAGCGGCTCGAGCAAGGTAAGATTAAAAACCACCAAAAGCTAATTTTGCTGCCACTGTTTTTGCATTCTCAATATGAAGTTTACAATATTCCATGCCACAGATGTACACTTGGCGAGATTTCTCTTGCCCTTGAAAATGCATGGGGCCGACACGTTCCATCATCGACCATTGTTCAAGGAGCATATGGAGCTTCGTTTACAAACTCAAATGACAGCGAATCCGAGTATGAACAAGTTTTGAACGAAGTGAAAGATTTTGAAGAAAAAGAGGGACGCAGACCACGCATTCTTGTTGCAAAGATGGGACAGGATGGACATGATCGCGGGGCAAAGGTCATTGCCAGTGGATTTTCAGATCTTGGATTTGATGTCGGTGAGTTATTGTTTGTTACGCCCTATCGCATCGATAATACGTCGTTGGCCAAATGAATTATTAACATTGAATTTTGCATTTTTTTCAGATATTGGCCCGCTGTTTCAAACTCCAGAAGAGGTAGCTTTGCAAGCATTGGATTCAGATGTTCACGTCATTGGAATATCATCGCAGGCAGCTGGGCACAAAACACTTCTGCCTGCATTAAAAGCAGAACTAGCGAAAAGAGGAGCAGAAGAAATCGTCATAGTGGCAGGTGGTGAGTAAGCGAAAGATGGACGAGCGGAGCGGGACGATCATTTGTTTGGACTAAATTGATTGAAAACCTTAATCATTCCTTTTCGATTTCATTCGTCTCATTCTATTGTTTCAACCTCCTATTGCTATTTGTAGGTGTCATTCCACAACAAGATTATGACTATCTATTGAAAGAAACTAAATCATGCTCGGCTGTATTTGGCCCAGGCACGAGAATTACTGATGCAGCGCGAGAAACGCTTCGTCTTATTGAAATGAAGAATCAAGTACATTGATATTTGTGAATCGAGACAAGCAATGTAGAAAGTAAATTGTGTAAGATAGTTTTCATTACCAAGTATTGTTTACTCTTAATAAACTAGAATACAAATGCGGCTAGTCAAAATTCACAACAGAAAATATAGCAGTGAATTATGGAGCTCGACGTCAAAATAAACCTTCAAACAACCTCATTGAAGAAACAGTAAGATTTGGTTTGTTAAGGAACATCCTGGGGCAGAGATCGAATAGAATCGCCAATTGATGGTGGCTGCATGACCCTCCTCATCAAAGCCTCAAACATGTTGTGAGCGGCAGTAGCACTTTCTTCCAACTTTGATTGCATGTCCGCGCGCATTTCATCATTACTGACATAATCCTGTTTCAGTTGCTGCTCGTACTCATCCATTTTCATTGACCGAGAGTTATACATATCCGCCACAGTTTGCATGAGCTCTTTGTAATAACAATCAACCGCGTTTTGATACTCTTCTATGGCATTGGAGAATCGAGCATCACCAGCAGCACGGCGGTCCCTGGCGGTGAGAAATTTAGGTACCTCTGTTTTCGCCGGTTCGTGCTGCGTGATGTTGTCCCAGTCGGGTTCGTCGTCTCCCAAATCCTCGCGGTTAATAGGACTACCTACTTTTGGGTTCTGGTTTTCAGTTTCATTGGAGTTGCCTGCTTGGCCAGATCCCGCATCATCGGGTTGAGCAATTCTCATGAGAAGATTGGCGAAGAAACCCTGAGCGGCTCTAGCACTCTCTTCAAGTTTTGCTTGCATGGAGGCACGCATTTTCTCATTGTACACGTAGTCTGACTTCAAATTCTGTTCATATTCATAGAGTTTCTCTGATCGAACATTGACCAATGATTCCACCGTCTGAACAAGCTCGCCCATGCTATGAGACATAGATTGGTCGAGCTCCTCGATGGCGGAGGTGTAACGGTTATTTGACTCTTCGCGCCGATCTCTCGCATTTAAAAAAATTGGTACTTCTGTTCGCGCGGGATCATGGTGTGTGATGCTTTCCCAATCGGGTTCTTCCTCGATTGGCGAATCTTCGCCATCAGATCGAGGCGAGCCTATGAGTTGAGCTCCTTCCTGCTGATTTTTGTTCTCGACGCCGTCATTGTGACTGGGCTCTGAGCTGTTTCGCATCTGAAAATGAAAAATCGCGAGGCGCTATAATTTCAGACACTGCGTACTTTCTGTCAACATGTTGCCATATCCTTCAATCTATTTATCACTTACCTGCGCTCTACGAACGGCAACGTCTTCTGAAGTAGTAGACGCATCCGCGAGGTCGGACTGCCCCGAAATCGAAACTTCGCTCGACGTCCGAAGTTTCTTCGCCTCGCGGATAATTCCGGAGTTGTTTTCGGCCATTGTTTGTCGACGATCGTTGGGAGCGTTCGTGTTTGGAAATTGGTCGTTCTTCGATGAGACGCCACTCATGAATTGTGCCATTATGGCATTTGCCTCTTCTGCGGTCATTCCAGCGGCCATGGTCAAGGTGTTCGAATTGTGCTGGCTCGATAAAATAAATCGACGCATTGGGTGACAGGAGATATTTCATTTTTCTATTGATTCCTACGCTTATCACAGTCGATTCGTGTGTTTGTTGCGTATTGTAGATTGTAGATTGTAGTATGTACAATGTACAATAGCGTACCATATCATTATTATTATTATTTTCTCTCCGCACTTCCCGCCACCCGCATCAGATAGAATGTCAAAAAAGAAATAAGGAGGTTATGCGATACTTTTTCAGTAGTCTGTTTCGCTAAGAGATAGAGAAAGATTGCCAAGTAGTAAAACAATCCTATTCATCATTATTTTGAGTTATAGTGTTTAACTCATTGACTACGTCCCCATGCGAGCCGCGGCAGCCGCCGCCATAAGCTCCCTCTGATGCTTCTTCACACATTCCGTAGTACAGTACACAAATTCCAACCTCTGAAACATTTGCGATCGTCTCTTTCCCTTCACCACTGTTTGACAAAAATCACAAACATTCGATGCACCAGATGTCTTCGGCTTTAATCCTGCACGGATGCGTTTGGCATCCTCCTCTTGCTTCTTTTTGTCTTCTTCCAATCGGTGTTTCTCCGCTTCTTCTTCGGCAGCTTCCTTTTCCTGGCCTTTTTTCTCTTTTTGCCGCGCACGTTGCTTTCGTTTCTTTTCCAGTGCCTTTTGCTTTTTTTGTTTTATATCATCGTGGGTTAGAGGGGGTCCAACTTTGGCTTGTTCGTCCCAGGGGCAATATTCTTCTCCTAGGGTGTTGCGTGCCAATCGGAATGTTTCGCGGATTTTGTCAGAGGATGCTAGAAAATAAGGTGGACGTCCTCGAGAGTCGATGGTGCAGGGATTGGCGTGTCCTTGTATGAGTAAGACATTGAGGATAGATGGAGCATCAGTGTGTTCGGAGGACGCAGCGAGGTGCAGAGGAGTTTGTAGCTCAGGTCCTCCTTGTGTGTCAATGCCGTAAATGTAACCTTCGCTTGGCGATAACAACGACGAATCGGAAGCATTGCGAGTTTCGAAGTAATCAAGTTCGCCATTCTCTTTCAAAAGTGCCAGCAGTTCTGTGACGCGAGACAAATCTCCAGCAATAACAGCGTCATGCAACGGTGTAAAAGGTAGGGCTGGTTCCAATATTGTTTTATCCTTCTCTGCCTTCTTTTCCTCCTCACTCTTCTGTTGATTTTTCCTTTTCGCATTATTCTCTTGAGAACCTGCAACTGCCGCTTCGTTCTTCAAAGCCTTCATCTCCTTTCCTTCGCCGTTTCTCGTTATAGAATTGCTATCCTCCAGCACCACCTTCGCCTCCTCCTCCGTCAATTCTCTCACACTACAACTTAAAACACATTCCGCCACCGCCAATGCTGCATCCAAAGTAGGTTTTCCCACATCCAATGGTATATTCCTCAAACGCCCATCTCCCTTTGCCACCAATGCTGCCGAAGATGAGGATGTTGACGCATGGTCTTCCATACCACCACCAAATAAATAATCCCTCTTCATACCGTTTGGACAACTCACATAAATCAATACCGCATCGCGTATATAGCCACATTGTTTCCATTCCTTCCACGTCTCCGTCACATCAACACGTAGTTGTTTTTCGCCCTCACGGCGCAATTGGGCTCCTATAGAATTGGCCTTGTTTTTGGACTGATCGTGGGAGGATTGAGATCCTCCTTGCCCTTTGCGAATGGTGTAGCGGGTGGATGTTTTGTGGGATTGCAACTTTAGTGATGTGTTGTTAATGTTGTGTTTGATGTTGGTGGTGGTGCCATTACTGTTGTTGGGAAGGGTAAAGACGGCTCCTGCAAATCTACCACTTTGTAATAACACAACAATGATGGTAGGAGAAGATGACGAGGATGATGGGGGCAGTGAATTTTTTGCATCTTTATTTCCAGCAAAAGCATCCCATTGATCCAATAGAGATTTGGCCACTGCAGGAACATCATAATTTGGATTTTCACGTAGATATCCTGGTGGGAGAAGTGTATTGGGTATTTGCAATGCATATTGTTTGAGTAGTGCTCGTTGCTGTTGATTGTGATGGGCGCTGTTATTGTTTGTTGATAATGGTAGAAGTATGGAAGGAGGAGTTCCCAACTTTTGAACAATGTTTTGTTTGGACCTTTTGTTTTTGGATTTATTCTTTGGATTGTTTTTTTTTGATTTGGGATGAGATTGGCTTCGTTGCTGTTGTTGCTTTTTGTTATTCAATTCGTCTTCTATATCTTCATAATCATCAGAGGAATCTGATGGATGTTCTTCTTCTTTCACTGCTCCCAAAGATAATTGAGAAGACGATGAATGTGATGATGATGATGATACTGATTGGTAATCTTGATCACTATCGTGGTTGGCATCGTCATCCGAAGAGGACGAGTAGCCCCCCGTCCATTTCCCACATACCACCATGCCTGGACGGAGATATTGCTGACCTCTAGAAAACGACACATCATTGCTTCTCAGTGAAGTGGACGCCAGCTTGGATGTCACTGCAGATGTTTCTGCGCATGCCGATGACGTGGAAGAAGGAGGGGCAGCATTAGAAATTATTTCATGCAGTGCCTGACGTACGTGGGGAGAATAGAATGGGAAGGTGCCGAGGTTGGCAATGGCGGAGGACGACATTGCTGCTGCTGTTGTCAATAGAAATGATCTGTAATGATGCTGTTGAGCGCTGCCGTTTTTTGGGAATTATGAGACCGGTTGTTAGTTGTTACGGTCAAAAGTCAAACAGCGGAAATCGTAGACCTCGTATCGTAGATGTGTTATTATCTTCTGTTATTATTATGATGTTGTCTCGCGGTTGATGTTGATTGTGGGAGATTGTGCGGTTGTGCACGACTAACAACTGTGCGTATCGTACTTCGTACCTGTTCGTACTAATAGTATTTCACCTACCTACCTACCTCTAGAGAGAGAGAGTATGTAGTACACGACATGACAGGCAAGATCAGGCTTAGTACGTCATACTAAAGTCGAAGGGCAGACAGACTAAAATTAATCAAAAGATCTCTCTCTCAATCACGCAAGAACAACATAATAAAATGAAGGCAATTTTCAATTTCATTTCAGTTGGTTGAAACGCATCAACACTACCCGAATCCATGCCATCGTCGCAAAAACAAGTCGCTAAGGCATCATCCTACCTCCATCGCTTCTTGCCCCCTTCCTCCTCCTCATCCTCCATTGCAACATCTTATTTTTCAATCCCATGCAATTTTAATGAGCTAGCCAAAGAATATCCAGAGTTTCACAATGCCTGGCTGGATTTGCGACGGCGTCAACAACAACAACAACAACCACTGCCACAGCAAAAGCGGCAACAGTCGCAACACTTGCAAAATTGCGGCGAGAAACGAAAAACGACAACCCATTTAGAAAGACAAAACAAACGACAATGTCCAACGGAATCATTGAATCGGGAACAATTCATTTCTTCGTCAGGGAAGCATCAACATCAGCAGAATCATGTTGCAAGAAATAATGATACTGACAAATTGCAATCACACACCAACTTGGGGTTGTGCAAAGAAAAGCATGACTATCCGATAGAACATGTTTTGGAAAATGCAAACTCTGGAAATATTGGTCATACGGGAAATCATGATGTTGACATCTCTTTCAATAGCAAATCTCTTCATGTTCCGTCAGCAATTAAAGACGGAGATGCCACAACAAATGAGGATGAAAATGACATTGTAAAAGATGATTCAACATCAGCAACAATAGTGATACCACTTGGCATACAATCCCATTCGTTTGACTCGGACAATAATAGAAATGAGAACAGTGCCACCCGATCCTGCAATCATGCATGTACAAAATCAAACACATTATCCAACAAGACTTATACAGAATCAAAACCTACCATTTGTATAAAATCAAACAACACCAATAAGTCATCCAACAGGAATCAATCAACACACATAGAATCATGTATCGCAACATCAAATAATAGCAACTATAGCAAATCATCGTGTAACACTACATCATTCTCAAGTCAAATCACACATACCTTCAATGCCGCACTGACACGATCACTCCTCCATCGTCATTTTCAACTTGTGATGCCTTCTCTGCCCGCTGGGAGGTTATGTCCTCCGGTGCCTAATCGTGCTAATTATGTGTGTTGGATTAGGGAATTGATGGAAGAGACGAAAAAGAAGATGAGGACCGAGGAAGAGTTGGCGAATAGCGATAATGCAAATAGTACTGGAGATGTCGTGGGATTGGATGGAGGCACAAATGAAATTGGTAGGCGTGGGAGCAAAATGAAGAATAGTGAAAAATCCAAAAAATTACAATATCAAGGGATAGATATAGGAACAGGCGTGAGTGCCATTTATCCATTGCTGCTGACCACCAATCTATTTGCAATGAGTGATTCGTGTGTGGAGCTTGGTGGTAGCAACGATAATGAATGTGCAACTCTCAACGCCAATGAAGACTGCATACAACAATGTCACAAAAATGGGGGCAATGGCGAAGAAAAAAGTGGCGATATCATCAATCTTTGTAATGCAAAACACAACAACAACAACAACAACGACAACAACAATCAATTGCCGACGAAGTGGAGGTTCTTGGCGACAGATATTGATGCTCTCGCAGTTCAATCTGCACGTGACAACGTTCAAGCGAATCGCCTTGAGGATCAAATATGTGTGGTTCAGGTGAAGGCATTGAATAAATTTACTTCTTCTTCTTCGTGTGCCAATGCAAGTGGTGAAAAGGACGCAAGTAACCTTACTGCAGAGAAGGTTCCAATCACAAAGAATATCCCCAATGGTCCTTTGTTTGCAGCCATGGAGGAAGCCAAACATTGCAACATGTTTAGGAAATCGGGGCATAATCTTCCAGAGAGTAAGAAACACGATCATGTTGAAGAAACCTCCAATTACGATACTGTGCCAGATCGAGAACATGACATTTCACTCGAAGAATACCCCAAATTTGACTTTGTCATGACCAACCCTCCATTCTACTCGTCTCTGAAAGAAGCATCAGGACCCCGTGTGGGAGATGGTCGATCTCGGACTGACATGAGCTCCAACGAAGGAGTCTATTTTGCAATCGACAGCTCATTTGATATTGGCTGTGAAGATTGTGACATAGATGGATACAACATCAACATCAAAGACTTCAGTACCATAGGAGAGTCCAGAAACAGTGGTAAAGAAGAGGAGGAGAGTGGAGGAGATGTTGGATTCGTAACTGACATAATGGATGATAGTCAATTCTTCCGTCATCATATCACATGGTACACGTCCCTTCTCGCAAAACGTTCTTCTCTCAATGCTGTTCTTCAAAAGTTGCACACATTAGATGGCGTATGGGGCAATCGAGGTCAAGTGAGGATGGTCGAGTTTCGTCAGGGCAGTGGCAAGGGAAATAATGAAGATAATGCAGGAAGGAATGCCGATCACAATCCAAGGGTTAGATGGGGCATTGGCTGGACGTATGAGAGGGCCGTTGGGAGGTGCAGCACATGCAGGGTTAGAGGAGGATTGCAGTCGTTCGATGTGTGGGTTAGGGCTGGGTCAGATGCAAATCCAAGTTCAACTGGTTTGGATTTAACGGACAGAAGTGCAAGCGTTCAAGACGATACAAGACAAGCGTGTGATAAAGTAGCGTCTCGCATAAGTGACTTCTTTGAATCAGTGAGGGACGTTTCATTGAAATGCACAAATCAAGTAAGAGATAGCGGTGATCACAGCAGCTCTGTAAACAGCAATGTTAATGAAGAAGGACGCATGCCTTGTGGTAATAAAAAATGTGTAACTGCAGTGGAAAAACGTTTTTACGACTGTCAGCGCCAACAATCGTCTCTGTCTTTGCTCGAACACGACGAAGATAATGAGAATTTGCCACACGAGGGTCATTTTTTGATTGATGCGTTTGTTGATTGTAGCGGGGAACGGAACAATGCTGGCCAGGTTCGTGTTCAGGTAAGTCTGGAAATATATAGTCACACAAGACGAGGAAAGGAGTTAGTGGATAAGATCCGTGGTCCTATGCCTGGCGAGATTGATCGAACAAACCGAAGATGGCGTCGAATAATGAAGAAAGCAACAGCAGCGCCAACACAACAACTTGGATGATCGAATATTTCATGTGAACTTTGCATTATCCACGGGTTGATATCAACTGATAATCCAGATACATGTTGCTGCCTTGCTCTGTCTAAGGTGCATGACGCATATTGAAAGTTGCCAACTCCTTAGTCTTTGAGGTGAAAGTTCGTAGCCTTGGCATAGCAACCTTGTCTTTAAATGTGGACACACGGCCACTTCCTTCAGCGCTTCACAATTCAAATCATATCCCAGCTGAATTATATTTGATCCGCATTCACACCATGACCCATTTTTGTTCACACTACTTCATATCTGATCTGATATGGTATTGAACGTATTGCATCTAGAGATCCCAGTCAAGTAATCTCAAAAACTCTCTGGAATTCGCGAAAAAAAATATGACAATAATCTAGTACATGTAGGCTTGTTGATGCAAGTTAGTGCATATTATTTCTTACTGTGTAGATAATCATGGAATTCATTTTATTTTGAAAACATATCGCTTCGTTTCTTTGGCTGAAGTTCATTTTAGCATACCAAAACATTGAACACCTGAAACCGCAATGTTTTTCTGTCATTAACGTCGACGCCCTCCACTTCTTGAGCCAGGCTTCTTTCGCGGTGCCAATGTTGATGCAGGAGTCGTAGGCGCAGAAAATAAACCACCTGCAGCAGGTGCGGCGGGAGCTGGGGCGCCAAAGAGTGATGTGCCAGGGGCTGGTGTTGGTGCTGAAATACAGAAAGAAAAGTTGTGAGTCGATTTTCCTGGTCAAATTTATACTCCTGGATTGCAATGGGGCTGAAGTAAGTAATTCAAAGAAACTTACCAGCAGGTGCTCCGAACAATCCACCAGATGGAGCGGGGGCTGGGGTTGATGATCCAAATAATCCACCTGATGCAGGCGCTATGTGCACAAGAAAACATTGGTGTGAGACAAATATGAATTCAATTAATGAACAAGACAATAGAAGAGATATTTAAAAATCTCACCTGGAGCGCCGAAAAGACCACCAGAAGCGGGAGCCGGTGCAGTAGGAGCTGGCGCTAAAATTATTTTCAATTGGAAAAAACGGGATGAATTAATTAAATTGAAAGGCAATGAATAATGAGCGAATATTGATGATACAAAATGAGAAACATGCTCGAAGTACGATGACAATTTATCTCAATGAATGACTACTTACCAGGCGCGCCAAAGAGTCCCCCAGTAGACGGGGCAGGTGCAGAATTATTTCCAAACAAGCCTCCACTAGAAGGTGCTGGAGTCGATCCGAACAACCCACCCATAGCTGAAGGTGGAGCTGCCCCCGGTGCGGTCGGAACTGCAGCAGCCAAACTTGTGCCCCCGACAGCCGTCGAGGGTGCTGCCAATTGCCTTTCCACAATTTTCTGTTGCAACTCTCTTTCTCGACTTACTTCTTCCGCATCCGCTTTCAAAAATGGGTCTTCAAAATATCCTCCTTGCATGGTTTCACAAAATCGTCGATACCTCAGTTTTACCTCTTCCAGTCCATCATGGGCACGAGCTGCCTGGGAAGCAATGCGGAGAAAGAGGTCATTTTGAGAGCGCGCCAGCGTTGCCAATCGTTTAGATAAATGTGCTGGTCCTCCTCCTGCCCCTTCGTACAGCATGAGGGATGTCATGGCAGCGTAGTTGTCTCCGCCTGATAGAAGCAACGAAGTTTCGTCACCAAGCATTCCTACTCCTCCCATCGACTGAACGCGTTCAGCTTCCTCAGCAATTCTCAGTCGTGCTTGCACTGCCTCAACATCCCTATAAACCATCTCCAAACGTTGTTCAAAGCTGCGCAACACTTCCAAGAGATATGGGCTTGGCATAGTCTCGATACGATCTACAGTTGCAGCACGCATGTCCATAATATGCTGTAAAGCCAAGGCATCCAAATTGTTCATACCAGAAATGTTCAAGGAAGAAGCAGGGATATTGGATCCCACACCCCCTCCTCCCGATGCCGCTTCTGACCTGGAGTTCATATCTCCCAATAATCTCTTTATACTTGATAATGCCACACCACTCCTAGCTGCAACGTTTTCAATTGGCCAGGCCCCATGCATCTTCGCCTGACAAGCTGTCTCTCCTGCGCGAGCTTTCAAATGCTGTGCTTCCGTCAAATTAGATTCTGCGGATCGCAACAAAGTATTTATTTGAGTTTGTAATGTCACCATTTGTTGAGGGAGGGGTTTGCTAGATGGATCAGTAACGACATTGCGGCGACGAAATCCGGCGGCAGCATCAGCTGGTGAGGATGGAGAAGTTCTGCCATTTGTTGAATGAAGATTGTTTGTGGTCCCTTCTACAACCAGTAATGATGGTGCCATTGTTTTTACTGTAGCCAATGTTCGACGATGCTGCATCATTAGCTGATAGATGGAATCAATTGCTCTTTTCGCATTGTCGGGTAGCTGAGAATAGGGAGTACTGGCCGAAAGTTGGACTGCAGGTTGTTGTGATGTCATGGGTTGCTGTTGTGCTGCTGCAGTGTTGAAAAATCCACCTCCTGCAGCTGGAGCGGGTGCAGTACTACTACCAAAGAGACCTCCCGAAGCGGGTGCTAAATTTTCAGACAAAGATAATAGATAATATTTTTATGAGATGTGCATAAAAGGCCGAAACACCACGTACAAAATTGAGATGACAACTATCAAGGAAAAAAAATTACCTGGTGCTCCAAAAAGACCTCCCGAAGCCGGGGCTGGAATTTAAAGAGGGGGTGAATTCGTTTGATTTCGTAAGGTTAGCATTGACCCTTGACCAAAAGATTATAAAAAGTGATGGTACTAACATCACATGACGTGAATTTACCTGGAGTGCTACCGAACAGTCCGCCAGACGCCGGGGCGGGTGCAGGATTACTTCCAAAAAGTCCACCTCCGGTGGGAGCTGGTGCAGGATTACTACCAAACAGTCCTCCGCCAGAAGGGGCTGGCGCTGATTTTTCGAGGTTGCGAAAAATTAGAGAGAAAGTCGAGGTAAAAAAGTTTATTTATCAGCTGCCATTATTCGCCATCCAAAAAGTCAAATTGTTATTGTTTGCGAGTCGATGGAATAAACAAACACAGAATTTTCTCACCAGCAGAACCAAACAACCCTCCACCCGCCGGTGCAGGCGCAGGTGCCGCACTAGACCCAAACAACCCACCACCAGCCGGCGCGGCCGCTGGTGATCCGAACGCAAATCCAGTCGATGGTGCCGGTGCAGCAGGAGTTTGGCCGAAGCTAAATCCCCCAGGCGCTGGGGTGGAGGCAGCGGGTGCTGCGCCGAATCCGAATGACATGGTGACGGCGAGTGTTCAATAATGGCACAAGACAATTATTATTTTGCCGTTATAATTTTTTGTTTTTCACTTTTCACTCGCTCGCGCGCTCCGCCATTGGTTTTAAAAACGTCACGAGTCACGACATGCATTGGGGAAAATAAAAATAAAAATAAAAATCCACACAAATCCAGCACAAATCACTCCTGCTACTACCTGAAATATTAAATACGTTCTTCATAAAAAAGCAGATCAATATCAATGAGGTGCTACCTAAGGCATTAGCAATAGCACCTTCTTCCAGAGCAGGGACTTTGACTTTGACTTTGATAACTGTAACTGATAACTTTGACCAAATCCAAATGTCACAAGCATCAAGAACTCAGTCATGCTTTTAGTATGCACTAAAACTAAACCATCTGGCATATGGCTGATGCTGAGAACATAATTGTGGTTGGTGTGTTCTAATGTGTTTCTTCTCCGTGTTGTTTACCTTGCATTTGGACTTGTGACTTGATAATCATGACTTATGCTACTATAGTGCTAGTGTGAGAGTGAGAATCTCCTTGTCCCTTGTTATCATTGTGCTGTGTGGCATAAGTTGTCTCAGATTATTCCCTATTCACTACTCATCAGTTAATCCTATGGTTCAAACCATTTCTAAAAAAGATGCAAATTTATAGACATTGTGGCCAATTGTGGTTGTGAAAGAAAAAAGATTCTACATCCTGACTGGCACCAACATGTAGGCCAATATAGTATATATATATAACAACAGTATCATGTTTAGCTAGTCCTAGCTCTGCATGATGGGAATGGGAATATTTGTCTTTCCAGTCTGTTTGGGATTGTGACATAATATTTTACTCAGCTCACCAAAGAATAAACATCAAATGAACAAATAGAGCGCATATACTGTTTCTCCCATGCCCATGATTGACACAGCATATTACTATTACAATTTATTATTATTACCGTTGTCAAACCATAAAGCATTGATCCATTGATAATGGATAATGGATAATATGAAACAAGGATTGACAGGAGGTGGGAGGACCCCACAAATCACAAGTAACCCAACTGCCATATCTACACCACAATTATTGTGTTGTTGTTGTTGTTGTTGTTGTTGTTGTTGTTGTTGTTGTTGTTGTTGTT
>JALLAR010000257.1:0-18439 GCA_036939335.1 Conticribra guillardii
TGCCGCCGTCATTGAGATCGAGGGTGGTACCTCGGTACGCAAATGGCCGTTTTTTTCCATGATTGTTACGGAAATCCCATCTACCGTATAAGTCGGATCATAAGCCGCGTTGGATAATAAGCCGCAACCCCTACTTGTTACTGATTCCTATGTACATACAGTTACACGTGGAGGACAGATCCGACTTGGTAAAACAACTCACATCTCACATAGCACATAGAACATCATCATGAGCGGGGGCGGAACACAGAGGTCGAACATATTTCCTGGTCAAACAGTGGCTATTGTCTTAAAATCGGATCAACAATCTGGAATTTTAACCCATGGAACGGTCCAAGCACTTCTCACTAATTCTGAGGTCAGTCGAAATGGACCGTACTTGTGTTGTGCTATGCTGTTTTTTTTGTGCGAGCCACACCGCTCACCTCATATTTTGTAGAAACATCACCGAGGCATTAAAGTACGTTTGACATCTGGTCAAGTGGGGCGAGTCCAAAAGATACTAAACTCTCAGGGAAGCGATGGTTGCGAGTACATACCAATTCAACGGGATTCGCCTCGCTCAGCGCCGCGCTCAAGAAATCTGGGTGATTTCCTCTTCCCTGGCGAACCAGCGGCTCGTACGACGGCGACTACCGCATCGACGACAACATCTGCAGCGGTGCTAGCCTTTCCATGGTCTTGCGCAATATGTACGTTTGAAAACACTACGTATGAACTTGAGTGTGAGATGTGCAATACCCTTCGACAAAACTATGGCATGGAGGACGCATGATATCATTTTTTTGGAACTCTGTAAATAATTACATTGCAAATATCATTTTGATCAATTGTCAAATTGGTCTCGAGATTTAAACTGGATAATAAATTTAATTACACAAACTTATCTCCATATTAAGAGTGGGCTGAATTTTTATTTTATTGTGAGAAGATCCAGATTTTTCAATTTAGTTTCATAATATGATTATTTGATAGTGTGATAGTGCTGCATTGAGTGTGTCTATTTTTTGGCATCACTTGTTATTGCTATCCTGACACCAGTCAACTATGTATTTATGTGCGCCTTCAAGATTTGAATTCTCTGCTCTAAAAAAAATTAACGTCACTCCAGACACTCTGATAAACAAATACGATACCCTCAAATACCATACGCTCGCCATACAGATCTTTCAGAATTTTAAATATATAAACACGTTGACGCATAGTCATTTTCGAAGTATGCATCAAATGTTCCATTGTCATTACCTACTACCTCATTCAAACGTTTCAGGTGTGAAGACTCTCAATGATTTAGTCAGAGAAAATAGCACCTGAAGAATATTGCTACCAATCCTTTTCTAAGATTCTAAGATAACGCATTATGTTGAAAACGAACCAGAGCCTACGGAGATTAACGATGTGAGCTTTGCATAAAGGGAGTAGATAACTATACAACAGACCGATAAACTGCATTAAATGTTAATCCCACTTCTCATTTAAAGTACTACACCCCCCGTGACTTCAGAATTTCATCGCAACGAGACATTAACCAAATAACGTTCGGCATGCTCTTATTGTATGAGTTTTTGTTCATAGTCCGAGCATGTCCTTTTTCATTGTCGACAGGTTCAAAGCGGCTCCAGGCATATGCAATAACCAAACGACACATATCCAAAACTCCAGTTTGATATTGTTCAAAAAATGTTGTGTAGCCAAAGTTGTCATCGGCGTCAGCTATGGATCTAAAAGCATCAAATTCTACCAAATACTTTTGAAGCTCTCCAAAATAGTGACGCAAAAGAATTTCTTCACCGCCATTTTCCAACCTTTCCGCATGAACTGCTGCCGTGAGAAAATGCGCAATATCCCTGAAGGAAGAAAAACAAAAAGAGGATGAACACATAGTTTTGGAACGAATCAACTTAACCTGATATCATACAATTACTTTCTTCCTTCCACATTATGATCACTTACGTTGCTGCCAAGCCAAATCCACTCCATTGAAAATCAATTAAACCAACTTCCAAGACTGACCCATTTTCCCTAAAGAAAATGTTTGCCTGTTTTGGATCGCCATGAGTAAATGTGCGATACTTTTTGTAAGGATCAGACAACGCATCCAAAGCAAAAGGATGGGCTAGGCGACCACATTCTTCTGCAACTGTCTCGAGTCTTTCTCCCAAATTGTCCCAGAAATCAAAGGCATCAAGCTCATTTTTGCACTTAATTCTACTTGAGTTCCATCCCTTTGCAACATCTTTGCATTGATTAAGAGTTTGCAGCTTTGGTTGAACATAGCTGGCAGACTCCCACACTCCGTTCTCTAACTCTTTTGCAGCTTCATCGTCATTCCAAAATGACGATCCACTCCAAAAGAATGCGTGCATCTTCGCAAGTGCCGTCAATGTTGTTTTGCATTCAGCGTCTGACCGAAGGAGCCACTTCTGCGACCATCCGTTGGAGGGAGAAAAATCTTCTAGCAATACGCTAAATTTTGATGCAATCGGGTTTTGGTCATCTGGCATTAGTTTCGCATCAAAGCATGTTGGAATTTTCAAACCTGCCTTTTCAATTACTTCCTTACAAGCCGTCGACGAGAGGAAAGAAGTTTCAACCTGATAAGACTTTACATCTCGAATCAACTTATGCGGCGCCGTCCTCATCTTATTACGTGCATGATCTAAATGAGCAAATACAATCCGTTTATAAAAAGCCGTATCGCCAGACGGGAGAAAATTAACTCGACATGCATTAGACATAAGGCCACGCACTGCCTCTTCTTCGGGACAAGAATATGATTCAATGTTATCAATTTTCATCTTCTCGGCAAAGTAGGATGCAGATAGAGGATATCCGTCAAGGTCTCTTACGATATCAACGCATTGGCTGGAACCATCATCGCATTTGAAGCCGAATCTATTGAGAATTGAGAGGATGTTCTTTTCGCTGCGCATGGCATTTACCAATCCAAGGTGCTCCTTTTTCGCACCAGGTGCGCTCGCAACAACACCCAACTTGTTGCCCAACTCCTTCTTCTCATAAATCAGAGGGTCTCCAAAAATATCAGTAATATGCCCGCCCAGAGACACAAGTACAGCTGTTGGAGCGGCAGTGTCCCACAGTGAAGTTTTGTCGTGTTGAACGGTAAGCGTAGACTCGCCACATGCCACACGCAGCAGCTTGTTGCCAGTAGCACCGACAATTTGGCGCTTCAATTCCCTGAATTCAAAGACCTGTTCCGCCGTTTTAATTGCTGCACACATGAAGGAACTGGTTGAATCACCAGTAGAAAGATAAATGTCATTTCCATCTTTGAATCGTTTGAGTTCCGGCAGCGGACACGACGTGATATCTCCATTCAGGTCCTTGATGCATTTACCACTCCCCCTGCCGACAAGGCCAAACACGGCTTCAATTGAATTATCAATATTGCTTGGAAAGGGCAATCCTAACACACCCATGAGCGGAACTCCCCGATAAACTAACCCAATGAGGCATTGAACATTATCCAATCTTCCCTCGACAAACTCCCTCGTCCCATCCAATGGATCCACAAATACAACGACCTCACTCATATCCAATTCCTCCGGAGGTTCTTCCAAATCGTCATCTTCCGCCAATTCTCGTGGCAAATGAAACGCGAGACGGGGATTGTCCATCAAAAATAATTCGTCATTCAATACTTGTTTGGCGTCCATATCCACATCGACACTTTCGTCTTCCTCTCCAACAATGTCCAAATTGGGATACATGCCAAGAAGCGATGACACAATCACCTTTTGGGCAGTGGTATCCGCAATGGTCATTGCCGATTTAGCGTCTCCGCCTTCTTTGAACTTGATGTTTTTTCCAGAACGAGCTTCGTCGCATAGATTTCGAATTGTTTGCGAACCATGACATGCGGCGTCGATGAGGGATGATAATAATTTGGAGGTGGATACTAATACTTTCGGCTTCTTCATTGTATTGTTTTCGTCTGTTGGTAGATTAGAGGAGTATAATCTGGAGTTGAATAATAAAAGAGGTGTAGCTGCTGCCCTTGTTGTTACAATAATAGGCGGTGGAAGAAATGCAAATGCAGATGATGTGGATGCAATAAGGATACTAGTGAATAAGAGTATCATGGAACACAAATAATATCAATGATTTTTGTACGGAATCTCCTTCTGTTCGAGCTTGGATAATATTCGCTCCTGAAGCAGTAATTTGAATTGTCTTTTTGGTATTGATTTTCATTTATTGTTCGAGTAGATGGAAATGACTTTATATTGGATATGATTTAGGAGCAGCGAGTGAGTTATACAGTTTCATAAACGTTGGCGGTTGTCCCAAACCAAATTTCTTAAGAAAGCAATAAAACCTTGAGAATATAATGTTGTGTCCACGCATGACATCATATGCTGCTATTAATTACTATTATTCATGGACGGAAACACCCACTCTCATGCCGTGATTTTTTCAAGACGCGAGAGAGTCGAGAGCGGCGAAATCGTCGCGGGACAACAAGTAAGCACATCCATGAGAAGATAATCGTATTGCCTATATAACTTTCGATGCGCTTTTATAACCCAATCATTGAAGCCTCAGCGTAATAAAATAATATTGTAGATTGTAGAACGAAAACTAGTACTCACACCTCTCGCTGCTTTGCTTTCGATTGTTGAAAAAATAATATTTTAACCATCTTGATAGAGAGATCAGTACACATCAAATTTACAATAACAAAAGTTTCTAAAATTCTTCGCTGTCATAAAAAACACTGTCACGTTGATTTAGTTACAGTTTCAATTCCAATATACTTCATGTGTTTACACAAAATTTACGCAGTTGAAATTATTTAGAGATGCTTCATCCTGTGATGGTTCATGCATGTGGTTGATGGCTGTTTGCTGTTTGGATCTGTTTGGATCCAGGATCTTTCTCGGATGAAGCATATCTTTTTCCAATACACAGGAATTCATACATAATATTAGGTAGTGCTCGCAAGATTATTTATTGCAGCTCATTTTTTGTCACACTTGCGTGCAACTAATGGACAACAACTACTACAATAACAATGGCAAACACCATCATGAAATCAAAACAAAAATCCACACGAGCCACAATCCAAAATAGTCCTCGCCACCATGTCGCCAAAGCACCCTCACGGTTTCTAGTAGTTCTTTTCACGCTCCTTCTCTATTATTGTGTCGCGTGTCTCTCTGCCATCGCTGCTCCCCTCGTCTTCGTCCGCGCTGCCACTGCCACTGCTGCTAATGCTAATGCTAATGCCGATGCCACTGCGGAAGAAGAAGAACAAGAAGAAGAACGAACGGGCACCATCATTGGCATCGATCTCGGCACCACGTATTCCTGCGTTGGAGTCTTTCAACGAGGTCAAATCGAAATCATACCGAACGATCAAGGCAATCGAATCACTCCCAGCTATGTCGCCTTCACCACGGATACCGCCACCGCCACCAGTAATACTGCTATTGACAATGACGACACCAGTGGCAGCACTGCCGCCGGACGACTGGTCGGAGACTCGGCCAAAAATCAAGCCACCATCAATCCCGAAAATACAATCTTTGACGTCAAACGATTAATTGGCAGGAAATTTAGCGATGCGACGGTGCAGGAGGATAGAAAACTATTGCCCTATCACATTGTCGACGTGGGGGATCGTCCCCACGTTTCCATCCGTACGAGTAGTACTGCTACTGATGCCGATGGAAAAAACGAACATGTCAAATTATTCGCACCCGAAGAAATATCCGCCATGGTGCTCTCCAAACTCAAATCCGATGCGGAGCGCTATTTGGGAAAATCCATTTCGAGGGCGGTGGTTACCGTTCCCGCGTACTTTAATGACAATCAACGTCATGCCACGAGAGATGCAGGGATCATTGCTGGATTGTATGTCGAGAGGGTGATTAATGAACCTACCGCTGCGGCTATTGCCTATGGAATGAATGCCGGTTTGGGAAGTACTACTACTACTACTACTACTGGTGGAGAACAAAATGTATTGGTATTTGATCTTGGCGGTGGAACATTCGACGTTACATTATTAACCATTGACAATGGAGTCTTTGAAGTATTGGCCACCAACGGGGATACTCATTTGGGTGGCAGTGATTTCGATCAAAATGTCATGAATTATTTCATACGAAAAATTCGGAATAAAAATGGAGGACGAAAGGATATCATCGGTGGAAACAAACGGGCGTTGCAAAAATTGAGAAAGGAGGTGGAGAGGGTGAAACGAGCGTTATCCTCGCAGTTGACGGCGCGTTTGGACATTGAAGATTTGGTGCCCGGATTCGACTTTAGTGAAACACTTTCGCGTGCGAAATTTGAAGAGTTGAATGCCGAATTGTTTGGCAAGACGTTGGCTCCGGTGAGGAGGGTGATGGAAGATGCGGGTTTGGAGATTGAGGAGGTGGATCAAATTATTTTGGTGGGCGGATCGACGAGGATTCCGAGGGTGCAGCAATTGGTGAAGGAGTTTTTTAATGGGAAGGAACCGAATAAGGGGGTGAATCCGTAAGTTGTTGTTGTTGTTATTGTTGTTGTTGTTGTGGTTTATTGCTACTTGTGGTGTTGATGATATTGTTATACCCCATTTTCCTTTATGATTTTTTATGTACTTAGTACTATCATGCATTACTGTATTTTTATACTCATTGGAAAATACGAAAATTAGCGATGAATCTGTGGCGATTGGTGCCGCCATTCAAGGGAGCATCTTGAGCGGAGAAGGTGGAGATCATGTCAAGGACGTCATGCTTTTGGATGTGACACCTCTCAGCCTTGGAACCGAAACCACTGGGGGTGTAATGACCGTACTCATCAAACGAGGAAAGACTATTCCCACGGAAAGTAGCATGGATTTTTACACCACGGATGACAATCAAAGGAAAATGACCATTGACGTCTACGAAGGCGAACGATCATTTACAAAACAAAATCATCTCTTGGGACTATTTGATATGGATGATCTACCGCCAGCACCACGGGGTGATGTTGGGGTCCGTGTCACATTCAAAGTGGATGCCAATGGCTTATTGGAAGTGACAGCAGAAAATCTAGCCACCAAAAGCACAAAACAAATTACAATCAAAGCCGAAGACGGGCGACTGTCAGAAGATGAGATTGATGCCATGGTGAAGGATGCTGAACGGTTTGCCGAAGAGGATAAACGCGAGGCTGGAAGAATTGAGACACGCAACAAATTGGAATCGCATCTTTATAGAATTTCGAGCACATTGCGTGACAATGAGGACAGAATCGAAGATAAGAATGACCTAAAGGAACTTATGGATAGTTTGGACGAGACATTAGATTGGCTTGATAAGAATCAGGATGCAAGCGAGGGCGAGTTTAAATCAAAATATTCCGAGATTGATGCATTGTCGAAACCGGTGCTTCAGAGCATGTACAATAATGAGGGCCATGATGATGTTGGATTTGATGACGAGTTGTAATGAACATATGCAAAAAAGAAATGTCAATCAACTTTCAGTGTTACTTTCTGATGTAATGTTTCTTCATCAAAATCAGTTTTGAGTGTTACTTTGTCGTAGTAGCATGATGTTTCATCAATAGTTACCCTTGAAGGGTTGCATTTGGCATCAACTTTCATAGTCACGCACAATTAAAAGTGTGAGATGAAGTGAGAATGAAAACAATGGCTGGCTTAATTTTTATGAAGCATTTGTAATTTTATTTCTCTACTCTATCCTAATAATAACAAGACATACTCTATCCTAATCATAACAAGCAACACTTGTTCGGCATTCTATGCCAACCCTTCCACATTCACCATGTCAATAAGTATATCATCCTTATTATCGTCACCTTCACAACGGAACCTCACTCTCACACTATCGGCATTGCCAACATTAAACTCCAAACTGGCATCATCATACCAATCTTTATTGATAAAGTCAGCATCCCCGCTATAGCATTTCACTTCCTTCCAGTCTAATGTTTCGTTGACGCTGTAGTCTACGCAGAAACTATCGTCTGGTTCCATGCTAAGTCCATAATAAGAGAAAATGACTCTAACGGCAGAATAAGATCCATTCAAAGTGATTTCATTGGAGTAAACCGATGAGGCCTCTCCATTACCATCTTGAATACGAACCACCCCATTTCGATCTTTTTTAGACTCAATGTATGCAGTGTCATGGCCTCCACTGATGAAAGAGCCATATCCAGATGCAAAGTCTTCCGAAAGGAGGAGGTCCCCGTTGCTGGAAATGCCGCTGCTTCCACTGGGTGAATTTCCATTGCTGCTGACATCTGAAGAAGTGGGATAGTAGGTTGGCATTTGAATAGTATCGTCATCTGTTACGTTATCGTCATCTGTTACATCATCATCATCTGTTGCATCATCGTCATCTGTTGCATCATCTGTGGCATTATATGTTGGATTACCTGTTGCAAAAATTGTTGCTTCGTCTATTGCATCAATGTTGGAATTGCTGCTGCTTCCACTGGGTGAATTTCCATTGCCGCTGACATCGGAAGATGCAGTGGGGAAGTAGGTCGGCATTTGAATAGTGTCATCTGTTGTATCATCATCTGTTTTATCGTCGTTATTCGTAGTGGGGAAAGAGGTTGGCATTTGAGCATCATCTGTTTTATCGTCGGTGTTCGTAGTGGGGAAAGAGGTTGGCATTTGAGCATCATCATCCGTGGCTGCCGTGCTTGTACTAGGACTTGATGGACTTGACAGACCAGATGGGCTTGGCGGATAATTTGACTGCGAAGGCGAAGAATTGCCACCACAATTGAAGGAAGCCGGAGCCTCCGAACTCCTATCGCAAACCTCTCCCGCAATCCAATCGTACGCTTCCGATATTCTTGAATAGACTCCCGGGAATTGATTCGTCGCACATCCAATTCCCCAGCTCACCACACCGACTTGCACGTCATTCCCTCCATTTGAATCCCCGCCCTTGATGACGAGAGGACCACCCGAATCACCCTGACAGGAATCTTCATTGTTATCTTTGGCACAGAGCATGGCACTGGTAATACTTCCATCGTAGGTATCGTACCAGCCACCAACAGTGCCTTCGCTTTGTTCGCACTCCGTGTTGGAAATGACATTGACACTTACATCCTTGAGCACATCGCTCAACCTCGAAATGTCATCGGCGGCAACGGTGTCGCCCCATCCCATGACATAAACCTCGTGGCCCACTGTTGGAATATTATCTTTGGAATTGAGCGTCACAAACTCCACAGTGGTGAGTTTGGTGGATCTCTCCAATATCACGACATTGAAATCATTGGAGGTCGTCCTATCATCGTACTTGGGGTGCTTGATCTCTGCTTTCATGGGGATGCTCTCTCCTTGACTCGAATCGCCTAAATCATGCCGTCCGATAATGACATTGTAGGAACCTCCGGCACAATGAGCGGCGGTGAGGACGACATCGGGAGCAATGAGAGAGCCTCCGCAAAAGTGGCCCATTTTGTCTTGAAGACTGACGGTGTAGGAATAGCGGCCCGATTGGGCTTCGTCTCCGCCAATGATGCGAGGGGCCTTGAGGTCGTTAAAGATTGAGAGATCGCGGGGAGGTGATAACGACTCATTATTATTAATGTTTGATGAAAGTTGTTCTTGATGGTGTTCAAGAAGATGGTCGCGACGGCGGATTTTAGCGGATGCGAGACCGGAGAATTGGAAAGCGAGAACGGCATTGGCGAGTATATGAGTCTTCATCTTGTCTTGCGTAGCAGTAAGTGTGTGGTCTTGAATATTTGATGAAGTTGATCGATGGCCGTGTTTGATTACTATCGTAGAGTAGTAGTAGCGGATAATTACTGGCGAGCTTCTTTTGCGCGAAGAACCCTGTTGGGGTTGTCTAAAGCTCGAAATTATGAGATGAAGATGGGAATGAAAATTCGTCGAACTTGATGACTTGTGTCAATCAAAAAGGTGTCTTTTTGCTGCGTCGTTCTTATTGATAGGCTACTGCTCTCAATTGTCAGTCAAAAAGTGGTCTCTGGGATTGGAAATGTGACGTTAAGTCTTTGGGATTGAAAATGTGACAACAACAAGTAAAAGTCTCGGAGTACAGATCAGGGTTCTCATATTATTTGGTAGCGGTAATCGTGGCAAAGATACATAGAACCTTACATACTATGTTGTTACCATACCTTACCTGCCATTCTAAGTAGATAGTACCTCTGATCCTTAGTACTAACTATCATTGAAAAAACTGTACTCCTAATAAATAAAGGTACTAATCTATTGCCCTCGTTATTTGATCGTGATTTAAAATAAATAATAGTATGTATTGTAGTAGCCGATTCTTTGTAAATCGCTATGTGTACAACATGAGTATGTTGTAGTAAAGGAATCTTATTTCTATGCTCTAGTACTCTGATCTTGCATCATTTCCAAGGGCATAGGAGTAGGTAGTTATGTTGTATCAGTTTGTATGTATCGTATCCTACCCACATGTATTATCTACGATGTACTTGATTGAGTGGGACACGAATGCCGTGCTTCTTGTTCTTGCATTCTATTTTGTTCCATTCGGAGTTGAATCGTAATTTTTGTGGGCCTGGATGAAAACACTATATCATTAGTAAGAACACTCAATAAAAAGAGAAGGTTATTGTGGGATAGGCGGGGGGTCAGTTCCATTCGAGATCCTATTCCAGAACCTCCATCATGTGTTGGCACAAAAAGGAAAAGCTGCAGTCGGTCATAGAATATTGAATTTACAAAGTACATCCGAGCAAAAAATAAGAACAAGCAAAAAGGCAAAGCTGCAGTCATAGAAGATATCATTAGATTTGCCAAGCATATTCGACTTAGTCATGATGGTTCGCGTATGCATTATAACACTGCCCTTATTGCTCATCCGCACAATTGGTCTCGGAGTGACATTGCCGTCGGCATCAGCGCGTCGCCTATTAGAGCCGGTACTAGAGGACATTGATGGTGGTAGTATTGGTCAAGATATCCAACAATCTCCCGAAGAAGAAGTGCAAACAGAATGCAATTTATTTGACACCACGATTTCATCGTCGTCGTCGTCTTCTTCATCTTCGTCTTCTGCTTGCCCAGTCGGTTATTATTGCAATGTAGCCGATGGAGAATGCGCCAACGCCGACCAAGACAACGGAACAGCAGTGGCAGTGGCAGGTATTTGCACAAAAATCAGTTACCGCTGCCCTAAAATCTTTCGACAGGTTTGTGGCTGTGATGGAAATACTTATTCCAATTCTTGTTTGGCAGGGGCAAGTGGTGTAAATGTCGCATTTTTTGGAGTTTGCGAAAGCAAGGATGAAGGATTTGAATGAGAGGAATGTCAGAATGTTTTCTATAAATTTGTTGTTATATGTAAAATACAAGATATTACTTTAGAGATTTTTTTTCTGCAATGATACGGAGAGTATTATATAAGGTAACAGTAAAATAATTGCAAGCATCCACGCTTCTAGATGTGCAGTAATTCTTTTTGGCGATCTTCAAAATTAATTATCATAAAATGAAGTATGCCACAAAAAATAGATGAAATAATTCATTGTGCGATAGCGCAATAACAAAAAACAAAAAGTGAAATGGAAATTTGGAAATCACTCCCATCTTTTGTAGTCCTTTAGTGTTTTCGACAAGGAGTCGTATATCATGTTTTGTGCATCTTCTTCTGACAATGCAGCCAGTTGTGCATACATTAAAAAATGCTCCTATGATCAAATGCTTTTTTCATCTAAAACAATTATTTTTACAGCTACATATTTAAGTCCAAAGAAAACCACAAGGGCAAGAAATAATATCACCCCCATATCCTCGACTTTTAGTTCATAATTGAAACATAAATTGAAAAGGCTCCATCAACGTTGATGCAAAGACAAAATGTCAATCGACGGATCAACATATGCATCGTGACAATCATCCTCCGATGAAGAAGTTGTCCAACGATCAGGAGTGGCCCACGCCAAATTTGATTCGATTCCAAGAAGATTCCTTCCTAGCTCAATGCGGAAAAATCCCATTTCACCCTTCGTAACAAAAAGAGATGCAATAAGTGAGTACAATGGTGATAAAAGAGGTGGTGGTCGCAGTGTGTGGAAGAAAATCTAGTGTGTTTCCAACATAAAAGATCCTAGGGAAACTTACCCAGAAAACGCCCCAGGAATTCCTAATGATCCAGTGTTGTTTGTCTCTGACCTCGTCATACCCCCAACCTACGATGCTAACGCCATGGTTATGAGTTGTGTTAAGTAATGCCGGATCATCGTCCGAGCCAAGAATTCCCCCCATATAGTTTTCAATTGGAATAGCGTTAACTGAAGCTTTGATTGGCCCCCTGGATGAATGCAATATGGTCGAGCACAGTAGAAGACAAACGATGGTGAGAGTTTTGTTTGAGGAAAAAATGCTGGCGGATGAGTTCCGCGTCCGACAACCCACACGTACCTCGAATAAATTTCAGACATGATGGCATGAGTATTCTCAGGTTCAATGCCTCCATACTCCAATATTGTGACATTGGGAAATCCTTTAGGAACAGCTCTACAGCCATATTCATCCATTGCTTCTTCCTCGTCGCCATGGCTGCCATTCTCTTTCTCGCCATTAAACAATAAAGGATTCTCATTGTTAGAAGTTTTAAATCCATCACATGTTCGACAAACATTCCAATCATCGCATGTTGTAAGACGACGGATCTGTGGGCACATTCCCTCATCACTTTCGGAACTGCACGCCAGGTAACCCAAGCATGAATCATCTGGGATAAATTTCAACGTGGAATGAATATATTCATACGCGCGAAGAGAATTGCCACCATGACACGATAGACTCTTTGATTGCATTATCAATTAATTATTATGCATTTTTTGTTGTGTTAAAATTATTTATTGATGTTGGATGTTGTCACGTGGGAAATGTTATAACCGAGTTGGAGCAAAACAATAAACATTGAAACAAGTGATTGTGAGCGAGACAAGAATGGAAAATGATAATCATAAATGAATAAATGGAACGAATGAATAAATAAAATGAATAATATAAAATATATAATTAGATGATGACTGACTGACCTGGTGTTTGGCCTCGGGAGTGGGAGCAACCCCACAATTGAGTAGGTATTGTACCGACAAATCAATATCCGGACCTGGTGGTGGCCCCAATTGTCCCAATACCGGCACAACCCCCGCATCGTCGGCTTCATTGTTGTCCGCTCGCTGACAGCGCTCCCTCAATCCAATGTATGACCTCGCAATTTTTACTCTATCCGCCAAACTGCTCATTGCTGCATGTGCCCAACAGGATCCACAATATTGAGGAATGTGTTGATTCCTCATTCGTGTCAGATAGCTGACTCCGTTGACGTCATTCCAGTTAAAAGTTAATGGTAGATGAGATTCTGAAAGGTAAGTGTGTGGAAGAGGATGAATGATGTGTTCATATGGAGGGGGGTAGGGAGTGGGAAAATCTTGAGCATGGATTGTTGAGGGAAGAATCATTGATGATAATAGGAAGGGGGCGATGAATGCCATATTTAGGGTGGCATGGATCATTTTTATCTAAAAGTAGATATATAGGGGAGATGGTGCCTGGTAGAGAGTCTGGATAAAATCAATATAAAGAGAAGTATTGTTGAGAGATAATTGTTTACAGAACCGAGTGAGAAGGTTCAAGTGAGGCAATCACAATTTATAACAAAAATAATGATAAAATTCACAGCGACGTGATGAGTCAAATAATACAGTGATATTACATGCCAGATGTCGTTCAATCGCTGCAGTGAACATGTTTGATATCAGTTGGTTTGTTTCTAAAAAAATGCATCGGCCTTCATTCAACGCCAGGCAGCGCGGCACCACCTTGCTCCGACCAGCAGGCTAGCTCGGCCACTACGGAATCATAATTATTGTAAAATATTGGGACGGGAGCCATGGGCCATTCTCTCTCTATAAACAGAGATGAAGCAAGCGATGGAACTTACCTCCTTGTTGGCAAGTGAATATCTGATATTGCGTCGACAAGTTCGCAATCTAGTAAACCCTTCGCTGCATGCCGTCAAAAAGATTCGGGGCTTCTGTCTTCTGTCTCCACTTCTATTCTCAAGAAAAATAAAACAACTTTCGCACACAACACACAAGAACACGTAATAGAAGTATTCGTTTTGACATATTTATCTCCCATATAGCTCGCTCAGGATTATTTGCCTTGAATGCTGTCATCTCTCTATCTACAGCTATTAACTGACAAAAGCAAGTCACTTTCAGTGCATATGAAATAAATGCTAATGATTAGAAGCAGCATAATCCCAATGCACGAAAGAAGTCCATATATGCTTTAATGCCATGTCAGAACAAATAAAAGCACTCATTGCATTGGAAAATTTCAAATCGGTTCCAATTTTGGTTTTGGTTATTAAAAATGTTCTAACTTTTTGAAGGAAGAATTTTTATTTTTTATGATTTTTTATTTTCTCCTCATTAATAAAATCTTCTAAAATATAAAAATGAAAAACTGATTTTTTTAGAACATACAACCAAAATTAGAACCAAAATATATATAATCCTCCCATCAACATTTCGCCTGCTCGAACGAAATGCAATGCACGCCATCCACACTCCCCAATGGTTGAATAAATCCAACATGTGCATGTGCCCCATGTCCGAAATTTTGATCTAACTAAAAACCCAGATGTTGCGCATGTAACTCTTGCAGTAATGCATTGTGTGTCACCTTGGCGATAATACTTGGCATGGCTATCATGGCTCCTATGGTGTACACATTGGCATCTACATTGACATATGGACATATACTGGAAACTTCTTCAATGTTTGTTCTTGTTTGAGGTGTAGCAAGATGTTGATTTACTTGCTATGTAGTGCTATATAAGTTTGCAGAAGGTTGCTTGCATTATGTGTTGGTGTTGCTATGAGCAAAGCAGAAACAAAATTGAGAATAATATCAGTAGAAAAGTGAATGATGATGATGATAATAATAATATAAATAGTATAAATAAAACTAATAATAATAATAATAATGACTTAGAAAATCAAATTCAAATAGAAATAGCCTTTTCAGTTTCTGTTGCAGTTCAGATTGGCAAACTAGCAAGCTAGTGCATGCGTTGGCAACAGAAATTTCAGTCCTTGCATTGAGACACAAGGTCGGGAAAAATATTTTACATTCTTATTAACATTAAACATTCTTAAGTACTTCAAACCAACATCAATATGTTTAGATATGCCTCTTCATCTGCACATACAACATAGTACATACATATAATATATGATCCCTCTTCCCTAAATTACCTTAAATATTCATTTTGCAATTTTTCTGATTGATACTGAATTTATTTTTATCTTCATAATCATGGAAGGAGTGATACTGTTTAGAGATTCTTCTTAATAACACAAAGGAGGACACTCTTAAGTTAATACAGTTAGTGTTATGTGTGACATGTTCCGGATAATATTAAAGGGATGGCTTTTGAGTACACCCCCCATGGTGTTTTAATTATGTGTGAATGAGTGTGAATCATATTGGGAGTGTATCATGAAATGCATTGGTTGTCTTAGAGTTTTAAATGAAAAAATGGGTTCTGATTAGGTTTAGGGTTAACTTATTGCAATTGGTCTTTGATTTTTGTGATTTCCCTGTTCTAAATGTTTTTTCACACATGCATATTGTTTTATTCATTTTTACTGAGTGTGATTACTTCTTGTGATCAATTAATATTCTTCCGTCATACTTTTTATTTTTACTTTTCTGTTGCAATATCCAACTAAAGATATCAATGCTTCTTTGGTGCATGTAATTCCAGTTCAGAGGAGTATTTCAATTGGCAGGGTAATATTGTCATTATTATGAGGTTTTTGTTGTTGTAGTGCTGGTCAGTATCGTACTTTATTACTACCAGATCTAGAGCTAGAGGTAGGGTACGATAGAGCAACTTTGGATATCTAGATGATCGCTATCATTTATGTACTCTATTATTATTTACTGACACACAAACGTTTGAAACTGCACCATATTCGTTTCATTCGGGTTAGGTAGAATGAATAAAACTAAAACTCAAATCATCGTAGACACGAGCAGATCGAGACGACCAATCCCGATCAAAGGATTGCGAACAAGATAACAATTGCATCTCTCTTGAAATCTTGATCGACACGATTATTTTGTCTTGTGGTGATAATGATCTTCGGCGTAATGTTAATGATTCCTTTTATGTTTTATTTCTATTCTAATTATTTCTATTCTAATATTTGTCAGCGCGAAAACTCGCCCTCTTTCCACATTATACTCCTTCCACTTCAACATTGTCAATAAGCACATCATCTTTATTATCATCGCCCTTACACAAGAAACGAATTCTCATGCTTTCGGCATTCTTTGCATCCAATTCAATGCTTGTGTTATCGTACCACACTTTATTCCATAAGTCGTCCCGACCACTCCAGCATTGAGCTTCTTTCCAATTTGATTGCTCATTCTCGCTGTATTCGAGACAAAATTCGTCATCATCTTCCATACTCAATAGATAAAAGGAAAATGTAACCTTAATTGCAGAATATGACCCATCTAAAGAAATTTTGTTTGAATATACTGATGATGCTTCGCCACTGCCATCTTGAATGCGAACAACTCCAGTTCGTTGTTTAACAGATTTGTAATGCTTGGCATCGGATCCTCCGCTATTGAAAAACCCAAAACCTGCCACGAAGTCTTCATCAACAATTCTATTCCACTTTCCGTTGCTGCTATCACCACTGGGCTGAGAAGGTGAATGTGGTGACGGTGATGGTGGAGAAGGGTTTGGTTTTGACGGTTGAGATGGTTGAGATGGTTGAGAAGGTGTTGGTGCGAGGTTGGACGGGTTGCTACCACCACATCCAAAAGAAGCAGGAGGATCGGAGCTTCGATTGCACACTTCTTCCTTAATCCAATCATAAGCTACGGAAACTCGAGCATATACTCCGGGAAAATCTTTGGAGGCGCAACCGATTCCCCAACTCACCACACCAACTTGCACATCGTCAGCACCACTCTTGTCATTGCCACGAATCACAAGCGGTCCGCCGGAGTCTCCTTGACACGAATCTTCATTGTTATCTTTTGCGCACAGCATGCTACTTGTTATTTGGCCGTCGTATGTGTCATACCATCCTCCAACAGTGCCTTCGCTCTGCCCGCATTCTTGATTTGAAATGACATTTACTTCAACATCCCTAAGCACATCGCTCAACCTCGAAATGTCGTCCGCTGCCACAGTGTCACCCCAGCCCATGACGGTGACTGCATCGCCCGCATCGGGCGTATTGTTGTCTGAATTGAGCTTAACAAGCTCCACATCCTGTGTGGTGGGACGGTCGAGAATTACCAACATGAAATCATTGTTGGTCGTCCAATCGTCATATTTATCATGCTTGATTTCCTTGCTCATTCGAATGACTTCGCCACTCGACTTGCCCACATCGTGACGGTTGATCGCAATATCGTACTTTCCTCCGGCGCAGTGAGCGGCGGTAAGAACGACGTCTTTGGCGATGAGAGAGCCGCCACAAAAATGCCCAATGTCATCTTGAAGTGATACGGTGTATGAATACCTGCCTACGCTTGCCACGTCGCCACCAATAATGCGATTATGATTTTTTACTCTCAAGTCTCTTTGGCTTTCATCGCCACCACGAATCGACTTGGCGGATACCATTGCGCAGATCTGGGATGCGAGAATAACTTTGGAAAGAACTGGCTTCATTGTTTTTTGATGTGATGTAAGATTTTGAGTTGGTTTTTGAGGTTTTGTTTTTTCGAAATTATGAGATATTGATCGATTGAAAGTGATGTTGTATTTTGCGAGTTCAAATATGATGCGCTATGATTTTTAGTAATACTTATCAAACACATTCGTAAATAATAATACGTTGACTACAATACAACATACAAGTGTTCTTGCCATTGTGCTCACGCATATCGTACTATCTCGTACTATCTTGAGCTATCTTGTCACGACCGTGGCCTGCCGGGGCTGTCTATTCGATCGGCTTCCAATCCAAAACTTCATTCCGGGTTGGAGTATCTATTGTTTCCATATTCTGTGTTGTTCTTGCTTCGTTCACGCCTCCACGAACATCGAGCTCTCTCTACTATCTAAAGTGAGAGAAAGAGAGTGAGAGAGGATGAGAGAGAATGCAGATCACAGTTTCGAAGAGATGAATCGTAACAAATCTATCTAATTTTCCCCCACAACATCCTATGGTGTTAAAAGAGTATTGTACCATACTACTTATGTAGGAGTTGCTCTCTAGATATTGTGACTACTATTGATGTAACATCGTAATGGGCACATCGAATAAGAATTTTATTTTCTACGTAGATCAGTAGAGTCGTGTAGGATTGGTAATAATTGTTTTTACAACATAGGAATTAAATAGTAGTTTGTATGTGCTTTAAGTTATAAGATTCAGCGGGATTTAA
>JALLAR010000258.1:0-18466 GCA_036939335.1 Conticribra guillardii
GCAACAACAGCAACAACAGCAACAACAGCAACAACAGCAACAACAGTAACAACAGCAACAACAGCAACATCAATAACAACAGAAACAATAATAATAACTTAAGAAATTAAATAGGTTTATAAGAACTACCATACTTAAACATTGAAAGTCTTTAGATCTCCGAGCAGAGCGACGGCCTCCATTTGATCAAATGTGGATCAGATGCCGCTTGATCGTCACTAATTGAACAAGATGAAACTCGGATCACCAAATGACGTTTCATTTTTGACTGAAATCAGATGAGACACAGATCAGATGTAAATGGATCACGCGTTTGATCACCTTTTTTCATTGCAGTGAACAACAGCAACACCAAGAACTACAACAACACCACCACTGACAATAGACAATACCTTATTGACAACACCAACACCAACACCAACACCAACACCAACACCAACATCAACAACAACAACAACAACAACAACAACACCAACAACAACACCAACACCAACACCAACAACAACATCAGCATCATCAGACAACATCAACAACATCAACAACACCAACAACACCAATATCGGTTGGAATATGGCTGAGATATGTTACATACAAAATGCAAAAAAAATCCAGAGTTGATTGTGTTGGCTCATTATTTTTTACCACTGGACTTCCGAGAGAAAGCTCTTCCGGAAGATTCTGCAATACTTCAAGGCTTCAGGAGTCATGATGGAGTGAGCGCGCGCCCATCTGCCATCTGCCGGTCGCCGGTCCGTCGCCGTCCGCCGTCGACATTTCCGGATTAAAAGATCAAAATAGAGTGAAGAAGGAGTTATCAAACAGATTATTATGCCGTCATACCTACAACATGATGTTGCCTGTTGCCATTCGCACCACATCCGTCCAGTCGAACAGAGTCGAACACAGTCACTCAGCCAGCCATCACTTATTTTTCATTCGCCATTTGCTCGCTCCACAATCGCAAAAAACGGACATTCGCAGCCCCACTACGATTACTATTGATGTCTAAAAAGATTCACCCACATTTTTTCCCAATAATAAATTTGAATAATTATCTTCGAAACCATGTCAATCCTGGCTGCTCGTAAAGCTATTGCACTCGTAGCCTGCTTGGCAGCAGCAAGTGTCTCAGATGCATTTGTCCTCCCATCGTCAAAATCAACGAGAGCGCAACTGCTTGACCGCCAGGGCATGGTGCAAACCAAACCTGACAACAATCAGCGATACAAAAAATTGACGCCAATTTCAACAAAGTATCCATCAGCTGCCACCGCACTTGGCAACAATTTAAGCCATAGCAACAATAATGATAAAGTGCACGATAAATATTATTCGTTTGATGAGATGAAGAACGTGGAGTCACGACTTGGTAATCTCGAAAAGGAAGCACCTGGAATGATTTCTGCATTTTATGAACCTCATTTGAAATCATTTTCGGTCCGGCCCGGGAGTGTGAAGGTAAGAGAATTTAGTTTGAAAATGAATCACTGTATGTCATTAATATATTGTTACTACTACTAGTGTAAAAAGTGTTGGATTTTTATGCAAAAAATGATTGCATGCAAAAATTATTCTTTTTTACTAAAAAACAGAAATTATTCAAATAATAATAACATTTCATTTTCTTTGTATTTCTTTTTCACGCAATTCAGGATATTTCTGTCACAAGCACATGCTTTGCATTACAAACCATCTATGCCACCGGGGACTGTTCCGTCTTTGCTAACAATGTCGACCTCAACATGAAACACCCAATGGTTGATTTAATGGATTCAAAGAATGTCACTATTACACAATCGCCGTCCAAAATACCACTTCGAGGAGTAGTCAAGGCGTTGCTTCGAGCTCATTGGAGGGACGAGGACATGTTTCAAGTACCATTGCTTTTGCATACAATTTTGACTGTAGATGGTGATCGGTCTATTTTGAATAAGCATATGGACGAGGAGCTGTCTCATAGGGTAAGTACTTATTGCTGTCATTGATTTTCTTTGCATGTGTGGATTCATTTTCTATCCTTTCAACCAGTACACACAGCGATGCTTTTATAGATGATTTTTATTAACTGCCTGTCCATTCAAAAATTGTGAATATCCCTTTAGCTCAAACAATTAATTGCCGCAACAATTGAAAATCGTCCTAAAAGAAGAAATGGGCTAAACCAACCAATGTCAGATTATATCCTCTATCTCATTACGGAATCATTGGCATCACTTGTGGAAACAACAACAACATCCATTAGTGATAATGACAACGAAACGGGTCTTGGTGGGTTACCTTCATCTTCTTTACCAGAAGATGCCGCCAGCCAAACTCTTCTCGCCTTGAGCAGATGTGTCGAAGTGAGCTACAATGAGCTCTGCCGCCAGCTTGCATTTCGAAGTGCTGGGGATATGACTTCATTTGATGTTATGAGATTGGCATACTCACTCCTCACTTACATTAAGGCGTCGAATGCATTGACCGGGACCGCGGGGAGAGAAGTTGTATTGGGAAAAGGTCCTCAGCCTGGCACGGCGGTTGGACCTCCTAATCGACGGTTGGTGAGGGCGGGGTTAAGGAATATGTTCACCATGCTTGTGTTGTATTTTCGTTGAAGCTCACCCATATTCCTTTTCATTTTTTTAGGTCAAAACGGCATTGGCTGCATTTTTTGCGGAACAAAATCCTGATGGCACATGGGTATGTCCTTGTCATGTTCGTATTGTGTGTGCTATTTTTTTGATCTTGCTTTCACTTACAATGCTGCTGCTTCATTTTCTTTCGATGGATTATACCAGGACAAAGGCCAACCTATCTACAAATCATTTCGACGGACAGGAAGAGATGTAGGAAATGCATTCGTCTTTGCAGCCGATACGGTGGGGAGCTTACTTGCTGTCTTGCCTGCTGAAGAGTTTAGACCCCATTTGGATGGCCTTCAGAAGCTTGTTTGCTGGGCTGAGGAACATTCAGCTGTGGAAATAATATATGATTACTGCGACCCAATCACATCCCAGTGCTTTGGGAAGCCATTGCGGGGATGGGCGTCACCGCATATGACTACTCAGGTATCTAGCCCATTGGCTTGGTAAGAATTGGCACATGACTGTATCGCCCTAATGCTCTTTTTAAAGGTGTTTTACATTCTTACTTATTTATCGTTTTTACTGCTTCAAATAAAAAAGGTCTACTGCCCAAACTTTGACATGTATCATGAGGATGAGAAAAGTTGTTCAGAGATTACTACATATTGATGTACTTGAAGAATTTGGAGGGGTAACCAATAAAGGAGTACCCAAGCTCGCCTCCTGGGATCGGCTGCTAGGTATGTATATATTTCGCATTGGATTTTTAAGGCTTATATCTGATCGATTTGCAAAAGTTTTTTCCCGCTCATACTCATTTTTAATTCACTTCTAACTATCTACTGAATTCATCTTCACTGTATATCTGCTAGATACGGATATTGGTGATCCCGAAAAGGAGCACCGGTCACTAAAAGATGTTTTGCATGAGCGCATGGTTCGGCCTTTTGCTCCCAATCTTTCTGGGGGTATTTGTAAGGTGCCAAATTTTGGTGCTGCTTATTCAGCAATTTTATTCGGACCACCGGGTACTGCGAAGAGTACGATTTGTGAGGCTCTCGCCGATAGAATGGTAAATGAATTTCAAAAGATTGCCTTTTGTGTATAGCTTTCTTTTTCATTAGTAATACTGAGCTCTCTTTTTGCAATTTTCTACCAGGGTTGGGATTTTGTCGTGATTGACACCTCATCGTTCCTGGCTGATGGACTCACAAACGTTTCATCCAGAATTAGATATATTTTTACTAGGTTGCAGTCATTGAATGACTGTGTGATTTTGTTTGATGAAATTGAAGAGTTTTGTCTTGACCGCGAATCTCCTGGTCTTGGGATGGAGTCTCGGATGCTTACAACTGCCATGTTAACAGCAATCAATGACCTCCGTCGTGCAAAGAAATCCGTTTTCTTCCTTGCAACTAATCGCCTGCGCGCGTTTGATTCGGCGATCACTCGCCCAGGTAGATTTGATATGCAATTATTTGTTGGTACGCCAAATCTAGATGCAAGGGTCATTCAGTTACGCAGCCAACTGGCAGTGATTCCAGTACCACAAAACGTGAAGGATGCAGCTGAAGCATCGTTCCAATCTTTCCTATCATCTGTTTGGAACGAAGATGCCATGTTTTTCAACTACTTGGAGGGTTTACAATTCGCTTCTGGATGCGCCGATGTTGTAGCAACAGGCAATTCTCTGACAGAAGAAAACATGTCCGCAATTTTGAAAGCACAAGCTGTTGTAATGACTGTGAGAGGTTCAGTGCGAGATGAATACAAGGCGTCAATGGGACTTTCAAGGTTATAGAGTAGCAGGAACATTTTTCCATCTCACAGTTCAAGTAACATTCTGATTATATTGCAATTCAAATAGAAATATAACAATATTCGCATATCATTAACATTATGGTATAACTAGTTTCCCTGTATGACAACGAGCGAGGCTAGATGTAGAGTAACATTCACATCTTATAAGCAAGTCATTATTCTTTGGAGAAGTTCGAGTTTGTAGAACACTAGATTGGTCGCGATTTTGGTTTACTTCTTGGATGTCAAGAATGGAATAGATTTCATTGTTGCAGGAATTATTTGTAAGAGGATTGGGTAGTTTAATAATGACAAATCAGCAAAATAAACATGAATGTCTTAGTAATGTTGTAAAAAACACTTGCACATTATCTTGTCTAGACAAACAATCCACAGATCTTTCTGTATTTATTCATTGACATCACACTGCAATCACTTTCATTCATGCCACTTATTTCTTCCTTGAATTGTTGTTTTTCTAACCCAAAAATGTGCATGCTTATTCAATGCATGTAGATTATTTTAATACAAATGGATTCAGTGAAAGAGATATTGAGGAAAATACTTCCTTTATTACAAATAATGATACGGAAAGGATGTACCTTGAATGTGTCATTTTCATATCATTTTGGCCCAAAATTGTGTTTATTAGATCTATCATTTTCATATTTATTTTCAACGAAGTCATATATTCATGCCTATATGAGGGAAATATCCATAGATACGAAATCATCCTTTAATGCTGGACATACACATTTTTAGCATTAAACTCACAGGTTTTTGTATTGAAATATGATACATGAATGCAAATATATTCTTCAAGAATATTACTACCCTCAGTTTGCAAACTGCCTCCCCCCAAAAGTAAGGACGCAGCAAATATTTAAACTTGCTTGTAGCTGATTGAGGTCAACCGTCTTGACACAAACAATAAAGAAATCACATCCTTTGTGTAATCATTAATACGGAAGGAACATATTTTTAAGTTCGTTTTACCTCCATGTAAGACCTGGTTCAACCTCTTCAAGTTAGGCTGGCCTAAAAATTATTTGATTTAGGGCTACCTACTCTAGATCCACGTTGGTCAAAAAATCCTGACCTAGGCTTTGACCTGGAAAAAAGGTTCCCCATCCCAGAACATGACTTAACTCATTTAGGTCAAGCAATCTTTAACCAGCATGACTTGACTACTGAAGGATGAAGTTGAGCTGCAACTCCCTGGTAGTTTTTTTTTGCAAATAAACAGTGTATTGTTTGAATTGGTAGCCCATGTGATACAAACATTGTGCTGCAGCCTTTGTTGAATCATTTTTTATGTTGGCCTTTGTCATGAATTAAATTAATTAATTTGATTGTGGTTATTAGTCTTTGTCCTAGTTACAAACATCGTGATTGTGGCCTTCGTTGAAATTCCAAGTACACATATAGTGCAGTAGATCATTGTAATGGTATACTGTAATCCATATATTGTGGATGAATACTCTTGAAAACTAAACAACGATGCTTTAACTCACTTGATTAGGCAAATAGAATTCTTCATGTGCTTAGTACTAGAGTAGATCATTGTTATTTTGATGGTGGACATTGTGTTCAAGTTCAACATCAACAGTTAACAGATTATAATTATAATATATTATTATGCCGGCCCACCACACTCAACAAGTACTTTTTCCACCAAACAGCCATCACACACAGCAATGATTATTTCTTTATGCCAACCCACACCCAACAAGAACTTTTTTCCACCATCAGCCAGCACACCCAGCAAGGAATATTTTCATATTATGCCAACCAAAAAATCAACTTCAGTACATTGATACCTTCTACAATAAGACTGAGCAAAGTCGTACAATAGGTACGTAGATACCTACAGTGTTCGTTTTGGATCTTTTACATCTATCGATCACTCACAACAACTGACATCACAAATCACAAAACACGAATTCAACCATGTCCGCTAATCCACGAAAACGACCTCCCCCAACTGCCAACGGAGATGCATCAACAGCCGCAGGAGGCACCACCACCACCGCCATCCCAGGAATCGACATCCTCCTAGCCAAATATGCCAAAAATCTTCCCCCCGGTGGAACCGTCACCGTCACGCTCATCAAAGGTCCATCCCCCTCGTCCATCGATCCCTTGGCAGCCCAACGTGCCGCCAAAGCCGCGGCCGATGCCAATAATGCCAACGATGGCGAGGATGGCAACGGCGGAGGTGCCGTTGGAAATTCGAACAAGTTGGGTAAAAAGTATGCGGGGTCGCTTCCGTTGCAATTTCCACGCATTGCCAAATTTCCGGAGACGGTTTCGAAGCCTGATTTTATCAGGGGGGTTTTGAGGGAAGGGAGGATGTACGAGGAGGATGTTCCTAAGGCAAAGGTGCGATAGATATTGGCCTGTTATTTCGAACGTTTGCTTTATTTCGTTTTTGGTTTTAAATCATTTTGAGTTGTTATTTTTGTGATTTGGTGGGATGGATGATCTTGCCTGTGTTTTGGTGTGTGATTTTGAGTTAAGTTTTGACTTATTTATTAAATTGTCAAGGAGATGTTTTATATAAAAACGATTGCATTATGTATTTTCTTCCATTGATGGTTTCTGAGAGTTGTTGTGCCAATGACCCGTTTTGCCAAAACCGTGTTAGTTATTTCAGATGATTGAACACATACATTATATTCACAGCATTTATGCGATTGTTCGCAGGATGTAAAATTTTATTTGGAGTTATTTCCAGTGGCGGATTTTTTTTTTTCATCGATGTATTGGCTGTTAATAGTGTCATGGTTTTTGCTTGTGGTATTGATAACATCATGGGCTTTGATTGCTTCACATACGTTGCTATTGATTTGTAATTATGCATTCGTTAAAAGCTTCATTTTTCATTTATTCTTTCACTACACAAACATAATACGATTATCCAAGGATGAAAGCGACGAAGAAGATGCCACAGCCTATCGTAATCCCAATGCCGACCCCTCTGGCGAAGGCAATGATCCAAACAACCCCACCGGTGCATCCTCCACAGTCAACAAAAAACGCAAAAAACGATGGAGAAAACACGATGTCCGCCCCCGACGATGGGTAATCCAAGATAAGGCCGAATTCCTTGAACGTTTTCGACGACGACAGCGTAATCGCAACAGTGGTACCATGGGAACAGCAGAGATGGAGGATGCCACCGAGGGGGGCAAGTTATCAAATCAATATCATGGTGTTGTAGAGTCGAATGCATCGAAATATGTTGTCTTGTCCGTGGCGCCACCACCATCATCTCCTTCTTCTTCCACAACGGTGCGCAACACTCCATTTTCCAAAAATGCCACCGAACAAATTACAATTCAACCTGTTTATGGATTCCATACCTTTTCCCAACCATATAAATTCGCTTCTCTTACAATGGAACAAGCCGAAGATGCGATTGAACACCAACGGAATACTGTTACGCGGTACATGATGCATGGGAAGATGGATAAGAGTGAGGCTGCGGCAGCGTTGGCGAGTGGGGTGGCAGTGGCGGGACGGGGGAATCGGCCGATGGGTCCTCCGCCCAAGGCTATGAGTCGGGCGAGATTGTTGGGGAAGTTGGCTGGTCGTGGTGGTGGGGTGAGTGCTGTTCTCTGCTGGAAGATGTGCAGTTCTGTCTAGTTTGTACTCGTTGTGTGTGTTTTCTATCTTTATTGGAACTAGGATCATAATTCATGTTTTTGGCCTTCTGTTGACGCATAATTGACCTCCCATTGTCCTGTTTTTTTTTCGATTTACATCTTGTATTCGCTAAATAGAATGACAAAGATGCAGATGATGATGATGTCATGGCGGATGTCAAATTTTCTACCTCACGAGGATCTTCCAGAGCTCGTAGAGAACTGTTGTCATCCATGGCGGACGAAGGAATAACAGTCGACGACGACGGAGTACTAGGTGGTGCCAATGATACTGAATTTGGAGGCCGACGTCGATTTGGCCGTGTGACAGTGGACAAGGGAGATGATGGCGACGATGGATCGGGGAAGAAAAACGGGAAAGGGGAAGCGAAAGGGGGAGGAACTGCGACAGGTTTTGAGGCCGGGGCTATGGAAGAAGGATTTTTCCAACGTGATGTTTCGGCAGAGTATGAAGCATTGGATTATGACGCCAACGAGCAGTTTGACGATGATGATGTCAATGTGGGTGAAGATGAAATGAATGATGATGGTGGTGGATTTGGAGGAGATTTTAATGATGATTCTGATGATGAAATGTTTGATTCGGACGATGAAGAAGGATCTGGTGATGACTTGTTCAAGGGAATGGCTTCAAGTTCCGGCCTTAAGGCAATGCTTGCAAAGGCAAGAGGGGATCTTCCTGCCAAACCAGAGGATGGTGCTGCAGCGAATGCGGGAGGTATTGCCGGATCTGAGCAAGCTAAGAAAACTGACGCGCCCGAGGGAGAAATCAGCAAAGTCACGAATGCTCCCAAAAAGTCAGCAGAGGAATTGGTTAAAAAGAAAGCACGGGAAGCAGAAGCTGCTGCTAAAGAAAGCAAGGTAATGGGTGTTAAAAAAGGTGCAGATGGAAAGCTTGTCATCAATATGAACGCAATTCAAAGAGAGATTTGGCTCAATGGTGGTTCTATCAAGGTAAAGAGGTTGATGAAAAAGTTTGATGCAAACAACAAGCATCCAGAACGACAGGCTACATTCAAAACTATTGTCATGGAGTTATGCACATTTGTAAAAGATGCAGACGGAAACAAATTTGTTCTGAAGCAGCACTATGCCAAAAGTAATTTGTAATTCATCACGGACGCAAAAAAGGACTAATATCACCATCATAAATCATAAAATACCTTAGAATTTACTGCTGCACATTGTATGTAAAGTAGCGATGCACATGGTTGGATACAATTGCGCTCTCTACTCAGTACCCTACGATAGTGTCTGAAAATTTCACGAATGGTATGTTGTGCGATTCACAAAAAAATCTTTGGTTTTCTGCTACCCTGCAAAATCATAGCAAAATCATAAGTTGGAGAAACACGACCTTTTAATACAATGCTCTCAATTACGACGTTCATCTTCTTTCTATCCATTCTAAACGTTGCCCATGCATCATTTGGCGGGTCCGTCACGTGTGACAATGGGGTATCTTACTACAAGACATGCCAGACGGCATGCAACAAGGGTTATGAGAATTGTATTTCTCCATCCGATAAAGTAATTGATAATGTTTATGATCAGATCCTTTATGCAGATGATGGGTGCAATAAGGGTCTTGCAGCATGCATGACAACTTGTTCTAAAACATCTGCTGATATGTGCACAGCAACATCTGGCAGTGCTGAAGGTGGCGGCAGTGGCAAGGGCAATTGTGATGGAGTGAAATTGACCGGTGAAGGAATTTATATAATTGTAATCGACATCATGCTTATTGTCGCATTTTTTACTTACCACCTCATGAGCAATAAATGCAAAACACACATCAATGAAAAGGAAGAAGTTGAACACTCGGAGACCATTGGAAATCATGACTTGAATGAAGAACGGAGCATCATCATTGCTAACGGATGTGTGGGGCAAGGTAGAATAGATAATCCCGAAGTTCTATTATCCTTACCAAAGAATACCTACATTGCCCCTCATTCAATGGTTAAATCAGCAATGAATTCCGTTCACACGCCCGTTCCTGGCATCCAATCAGAGGAACAAAATCAAGATCAAATTAGTCTTTTGCAAATGCAAGCCTGTCCAATGAATATTGATTTACTCGTTTAAACCGCCAGAGATACTTATCATTGAAGGAGTGCCGCTGGTAGTCATACATTTCTGGATGGTTTTGCAATTGCTGGATCTTCATTTAGCAAGAATCTTTTGCAGTGACATTTTTCAATACTGCAGGCAAACCAGATCAAGCAATTGGGGAAAATAAATGAATGATCATGTTCTAGTTTAGGTGGATATATACTAGGTGGTTGCCCTAGTAAAGACTTCATGCCACATCTTACCACCCATTGCTGGGTTCTGTGTTAGTGACAGTAATTTTAATCTGTAAAAATGTTCTAAAACCTACATCCATGATTGCCTTCTAAATGTCTGCCAGTGAACTGATGCAGTGCTTTTTAACACCGCAACACAGATGAACTCGTCTTTTACCGTATTAAAAGCAGGATACAAATAATATTCTAACCTACATAATTTTAGTTGCTGATGCTGGTTATCCTAGCAAACATGCAACATATTTCATTGATTTCCTCGATATCGAAATACCATTCCCATTCCCTCACCAAGTTGAAATGAAACGGAATAGAAGCGCAAACTCGAAAGAAATGAGGCAGGATACAAGGAAGAACACGAGGAATGATGGCATCGAATCACTGCGCTTCGTGTCATCGGCAAATTCGGCAACAGATCTACATTTCATTAAGTAGTAGTCAGTCAGCGACTTCAAGTGCTTTCTCTTCTTGTCAAAGCGTAGTACTCCCCCGCCAAGAGCAAGGCGGTACTCTCTGGCAAAATGCATCCGGTGTTGATATTCAGAAATGGAGGAGCTCTTCCAACCAAAACTCATCATTTTCAAAGCGGCTAAGCAATTCATCAACAAGTCAACAACCTCGTCCATAAAACTAATACTTCGGCTGTAGCTGACATCCAATGCCTGCCGGGTGCGTTGCCTTCCAGCTTTGCTAGAAGAATGTAAACGAATCTGCAATCCGACGTGCTGTAGAAACAACAATAAATGAATGTATTAGAAGTTGTGACTCAACTTTCTTAAAAACTCTTGCACAATATGTTGCTCTCACCATGTACCAATCGTCTATTTTATTGTTTTCATCGAGTGCCCACATTGGAAGGAAAGATGCAACATCATTTGAGTTCGTGAAACGAGCATGCATCAACCTTCCCGTCTCTTCTAAGTGCCGAAATCCTCGTTGAAAGCTTCTACAACCCACACGAGTTGAAGAAAATGTAAAGATTCTAACTGCTGACGCCAAATCAATGCGAGGATCCGACGCAAGATAATAGCCAAGGAAGGTTGCCAGTCCACCTCCCAAGGAATGACCCGTCACAGAAAGGTGGTATCTGCCACCATTGGCAAGTTCCAACCCAATGGCATCGACCTTCTCTCGGATCTCATCAATGGTGGACTTTTTCGTATCTCTTCGGATTCTCATCATTTCATCAGATACTGCAGAGCGTAGTTTGATAAATTCGGAGTTTCCATCATAGTCCTCATGGCAAATGGGGTTGGGGTATGTGCTCATGGAAGTATTCTTGCATAAATCAAAGAAACCCTCTCGCCCGCGAAAGATGACATTGACTGTAGTTGTCTGCCTATTCACACAGATGCAGTAGGTGATATCGTCAGGATGACGATCGGAAAACCAAGTCACTTCGAAACCAGCCTCGAGAAGATTTCTCATGACGGATCCTTCCTCGAAATAATCGGACGATTCTTCGAGTGTCTTTGTAATCATGCTCTCTGTAAGAACACCATTGGATATCTTTTGACTAGCTCTCCTCACATTGCATTCACTGGTGCTCTTGGGGACACCATTCTTGATGCCAAAGTGATCGGCAATCAGAGCCTGTTCTTGTTTCAACCACGTGGCATCTTGGAAAGAGTCACTTTTCATGATTAAGGAGTTTCGTCTTCGTGCCACAGACCGACCGAGTTCGGCTTGAAGTGAATTTGTTGATGCCGATAATGCCCGTTCCTCCATAACAGTTTGGCGCTTGGAGCATTCTTCCCGAAGCTTCTGAATAACTCCTTCAGTGATGCTGTCCAGCTGCTTTGTTCTCGACTCCTCTACCCACGTCTTGAACTCGGATAACAAACTCGCATCATAGGCCATGTTAGCCTGATTTGCTTGACTCAATGCACACATCTCGCTGGACGCTTCAAACATTTCATATTCGTCCAACACGGCTCGGACGACAAATCCAGCTGTCTTGGTATTCTCTAAATATCCCTTGGATTCATCTTCAGGCTTGAGTAGACCAAGTCGCTTCATTTCATTGGCCCTGGATATGGACTGATGGCTATTCACATCAACATCGACAAACTTGACAGATGCATGGCCTAGCGTAGACATCTCGCGCAACTTCCCATAAATGTTGACCAACATGGCCATAGAAAGATATTCCATTCCTTCTTCAAATATATCACCACAATCTTCCTTGGGTGGAGGTCCTTCGAGTGGTGTCCGCGTAGAGTTCCCTGTAGAGTTCGTATCAGATAATAATTCTGTATTCGAAAAACGCCTCACTGGAGTTTCAACTGAGACAGATTTGCTAATGTCATTTTTGGCCGAGACCGCTAAGACATCATCATCCAATCCACTGATTCGTTTAACTCGTGACATTGCCACTTCAGCACCAATGATTGATTCTTCCTTGAAATCAGTATGCATTTCATCATCTTTGGTATCAATCACAAAAGAAAGTCTACCTTCTGTAAGAGGAGTCTCAAGTGGGTTTAGCCCCATCTGAGAAAACTCTGGTTGATTGCTGATGGCGCGCCAATATCTGGTTGATTGCTGATTGGCAAAATCGNTTTCATATTCGTCCAACACGGCTCGGACGACAAATCCAGCTGTCTTGGTATTCTCCAAATATCCCTTGGGTTCATCTTCAGGCTTCAGTAGACCACGTCGCTTCATTTCATTGGTTCTGAATATGGATTGATGGCTATTCACATCCACATCGACAAGCTTGACAGACGCATGGCCCAGCATGGACATTTCACGCAATTTCCCATAAATATTGACCAACATGGCCATGGAAAGATATTCCATTCCTTCCGCTAGAATATCTCCGCAATATTCCTTGGGCGGTGGTCCTTCTAGAAGTGCTGCCCCGACGGAGTTTAAGGAATTGGAACTTCGTCGCAATGACAGCGAAAGTCCTTCGCGACTGGAGTTGCTGGTAGAGTTCGAAAAACGACGAACGGGACGTCCGCTGTTCTTGTCTCGCGTTTGTGATGGTGGAAATTCCACAATGTTGACTTCGACGGTCCTATCGGCCACTTCACAAGGTATGTGGACAGATTCTTCTGGAGCGTGTCTTCCTTGAGGTGGCACTGCTGCAACTGCAGCATTTGATTCGAAGGTTGATTCTCGTTGGACTTGTTGTAGCGGCATGATGTTTTCTTCAAACTTTGTTACCAAAGTCGACAACAGCGACATGTCAGCAGAATTATCCCAAGCCGTGCCAAAGGTATCGCCTCTTTCCAAACTCGGCGGCAATAACCCATTGCTAATGGAATCCTCCATGTTGATACCATCACTAGTACCCACGGTATCATTCCTCTCCAACTTGATGGTCATCGCAGGAACAACCTCCTCGGTGGTACCAATGGTACTAATCGTATCACTTCGTTCCAATAATACCTGGGTCTGCACGGGAATGGACGGCAAACGATCTCCTCCTCCAAATCGCGGTTTTTCTTCATTGGGCGTGATGGGATCGGGATTGATGGCGCTGTGTCGTTTGGGACGTAGGCGATGTTTTTGGATTAGGTTGGCAATGTTTTTGTTGGGTGTTGGGTTGTTTGCGGTGGGTTCATTGTTGTTGTTGTTCCTGTCGTTGTTATCGTTGTTGTTGTTGCTGGCAACACCCATTTTGATAGTGACTGCGGAAGAAATGTCCTTCATGGATCTACTGGGACTTGACGCGCCATATTCGACATCCCCATCCTCAATGGCAGCAGCAGCAGTCATGCCATGACTATTATTGGACTTGGAGTAACTTGCGATGGGAGAATTCGAAGCCGAATTACTATTGGAAGCATCCGAAGTACTATTCGCACTCGTAGTAGTCGTCGCGACATCTTCCTTGGAAAGACGTTTTACCATTTTGGTCAATACTAAAAGTTCATCGGAGCTCAAGTTTGACGTGGATGCGGTGGATAATAGCGTGGAATGATTTGTGGCATCGGAAGATCCGGTGTGTTGTGATAGAAAGGATTGGAGTAGACCATCAATTCTTTGTTGTTGTTGTTGTTGATGTTGTTGTTGTTCTTCTTCGTGTTGTTTGGAAGACAAGTTGGGCGATGGCGATCGAGATGCAACCGTCTTTTTGACACCTTGAAATGGATTCTTCTTCTTCTCCTCCGATTTAATATTCGACGTCGAACGAGGAGGAGATGGAGCAGCATCATCGTCCAACAATAGAGTTTCAAACTCGTCATTGTGCAACTGATGCATTTGAGGTGGCATGGACATGGTCAAATGTTTCATGCTTTCTCGTTTGCTCTTTCGTTGATGTTTCCCTTCGTTTATTGTTGGGCCGTTTATCAAATCGCCACCCATCAAGCCACCCAAACCATCCTCTCGACATTCCCCACCCATACTCCTACCCATAGTACCACCGCCAGCACCCCCAACCATACAATCGGCATCGACCAATCTCGGATTCAACATCCTCAAATTATTCGAACTCGCGCTCGTCAGCACCTTGCTCTTCATTTCCTTCTTGTATCGTTCGAACGATCTTCGGGACATGAGGCCCCGAGAGGCGAACCACGAGACGTCAATGGCGGAATCATTGGCGACCAGTGTGGATTTGCGAAGGAGGGAATTGGAAGTGGTATTGGAGGAGGATGGTCCGTCCTTGTCGTCTTCGGTGGTTCGACGGCGAGAAGGGCGGCGGCGCAGTTCGAGCGACGACGAAGGATCTCTATCATCGTCGTCGTTGTCGTCCTTGTTGTTGCAAATGTTGTTGTCGTTCTTGTTCTTCTTGTTGTTGTTGTTCTTCAAAGTAATCTTTTGGGGAAACAGATAGGATTCATTCGATCCCACGCGAGAGCCGGTCGATTTGCGTAAATCCCGAAGAGAGACGAATTGTTCCATGGGATTTTCGCATTCAATGGAATGACGTCGGCCGGTGTTTCTCGTTTGTTGCGGTGGCTTCGTAGTAGTAGTATCTTGTGGGATTACTTGTGGTGGTTGCGGATGATCGCCGGTATTCATCATTCGACGAAGACGATCCTCGCGACGGTTTTGACGTAGCTTCTCCAATTTCAATTCTTTTTCGTCGTCGTCGTCGTCGTCTTCTTCTTCTTGCTGCCTCGCCGTGGTGGTGGTGGTGGTGGCAGCTTCCTCTTGTGACGCCGCCGTCTCCAGGGGAGTATAGCTATTCAATGTTTTCCAGCTGCTATCGAGATTCATCGAGTCGTGATTTACTCCGATGGCATCATGGTCGAAGTTGGATGGGATTTGGATGGTTCGGCCGGAGATGGGACACATGGTGCTTTTGATGATGTTGTTGTTGATGTTGTTCTTCTTGTTGTTGTTGGAATTGTAATTATGATCTTCTTGTAATTGCAATGTTTGTGGATGAAGAAGTTGTGTTTGTGTTTGCGATTGTGTTTGTGATTGTGGTTGTTGATGAAGTTTATGGCAATCATCCATTGTTTTATTATTGGCCAATTACTTGTGGTTAAGAAGTAGGTAGTAGTTAATACCGGGAATACTTCTCTTCTCGGGGTGGTGATCGGTTTATGCGGTTCTGCTGTTGATGTTTTGCTGTTGCTGTTGGCATCGGAGTGTGTCGGAAAGGATTCGTTTTATTCTTGGATCAATTTTTTATCAGCGTCGTTGTCAATCTGGCTCCGGTTCCTACACCTGCTAGAGAGCGAGAGTATTACTACAATCCATCTATCCACTCCGTTTGCAATCTCTCAATAAAATGGGCGGTAGCAGCATATTATGCTGATATCTTCGTTGGACGACGAGTCGTGAATGATACGACACAGCATATCACCAGGCAGGTAGGAGGCAGGAGTAAGTAACTAGAGATCGAATCCTTTCTCTCTTTCTACATTCTCATTCGCGTTATGCCTGTCGGTCGTGACCAGCCATTTTACAGCACAAATTGATTCTAAACCGACATAAGAATACGAAGATAGACGGCGGCAGAAAACGCGAAGAATTTGCGTGGTGGAAATCGGAGCGAAGGAGAGAAGGGAACAGGTAGATATGACGAATGATTCTACTTCTACATAGATAGAGATGTGAACACAACAACATACAAACACTTGAACTTTTTTTTAAATCGCAGTTTCTCACTGTCTCATATTATTTATTAGTACCAACGGAGATATTACTTCAATAGACAATATATAATATTGCCCATGAGCAAAGCTAAACACGACATTTTTAACACGATTGAGGTAATAAGTTGAACCTCGTCTTCTTCTTCAGAGATTATCCTCTATTTTGTAGGTTGTCCCTCATTGGTAAGGTTATCCTCTTTTCGAACATCTTGATGGTTAGCAGCGTGGGGACATTTATTCTCCTCTACCTAAATATGGTAGGGTTATCTCAACTACTATTGAGTGCCACATGCCGCATGGGTGTTGTGTGGCTTTTTTGTCTCGCACGCGAAGGCACAAACTTGATGGGTTATTTAATTAGGAGGCAATCATTTTGCTTAGTTATGTTTAGGTCCTAGGGATAATATCTCTCTAGTATGAGATCCGTGAGATCCAATGATCAAAAAATAATAATGGGGTCGTCATTCACTCTATCTAGATAGTAGGTAGTAGAGACGGATTTTTTCGGGCAATGAAAGTAATCGTGAAAACCCAGTGCGTCATACCCTAATCAGAGACGTCATCGACTTATGAAGGTTCTTAAGGTATGAGTCAGAAGAACGAATTCACTACTATTGTAGAGATAATATCATACTACTTCCAAAGAAGTCGGAGTTGGACAGGGATATCAGGAATTGTCGTCTCTTGTATCCACATCCAAGACTCGTGCCCTTGCTCGAACGTCACTACTCCCTCTGCCCCCAAAGATATTGGGGTTTGACTTTGAACCTCAACAAACCAAAATTCTGCTAATTCTTCTAATTATGTGTATTTTTGGTATATTTTGACCCCATCAACCTTAAAATGCACAATCTAGATCGGACCTTTCGCCGACGGGAATTAATTCAACGCACATATGTAATTCTTGTAAGTTTCGATCATGTCAGCCTCAAAATAGAGATACACATAAAAATCTAGGTCTACACTTTCGGCGAAGGAAAAAATCTCAATGCACGATTACGAGAAACATTTACGTCGGGCCGGCTCGCATAGATTTACATGTGAATGGTAATCCGGAGGTTTACATTTGTGAGCCGGAGGTTTACATTTGTAAACCTCCGGTGCAAAAATGTAAACTGCCCTTTTCCGCCAATAAAAAATAATACACTAAAAAGTACATTATCCAGGTGTGAATTGGGAAGCAATCGCAGTGATAAATTGAGGACCGAGAGTCACTCCTGTGTTCATTTGCCAATATCATGTACTACTGATTTAGTTGCTATTTATCATGTTGTGGCAGCGCAGGCTTGATTCCAAGCACTTTGCTCTGCCTCTGCTGCTGTTGAGCGTTTATTTTGAATTTTCCTCCAGTAACCACCGATGCCGACTCACAATAAAATAAAAGCAACAGAGAAAACCCTCGTACTCATCTTGTTGCCATTCTCTCCCACAGCCTCACTCTCTCCCCCTCCATATCTCCTTCATTTCTCCCCTCAAGACATCATGACTAGTGTTGATTGGTGCATCACATATCCTAGTCCCGTCTGTTCGACACGAGGTGTGCAGTGTTCATATTATTGTACACCATCATGATCAAGAAACACAATGAAAACAAACAACAATCAGCAGAGTATCACAGTGGGATAAAAATAAAAAACAACAAGAGCAATAACAAGAATTCACCATGCATCTTATTTGCTCAGGCCCATTACATGCAAAACGGGGCATGCATTGTGCTAAAACATGGTGATCAAGAAATACCATGGCTACAAACAATGACAATCAACAATATATCAATACATCAATACAAAAACAATAACAGCAACGGCATCAACTTAATGATACTATAAAACTAGTATAATAACCCTAGTGAGGTTTCAAGCCCTATTTTCGTAGATGATGTAATAAATCTTACATCATATTTGATGGGCGGGAGGTCATGGAATGCAATAATTCGAATTTCTACGACGGAATCAATATTAATTTGATGTAAGATTTTTTGTTACATCAGATATTTATGCCTCTTCGGACCAAAACTAATGATGTAAGAAATCTTACATCATTTCGAAATCCGGACCAACGTC
>JALLAR010000259.1:0-18412 GCA_036939335.1 Conticribra guillardii
AGTATATCTAGAAGTGAGTACTAGATTACGTATGTACTACGTGTAATACTAACAATGGTCATGGTTTCTTTTATTTTAATTATTTTAAGCATTGTTTCAAACAGAGGTAGTACACACTAATCATTGGTTTGGGACACTGGATGTCATCTTACAATTACAATAAAGCGTTTTGTGAAATATAAAGGTCTTGCATTGCGTATTACTTCGTAATATCTTTAGTGATAAATAGTTTAAAAGCGTGAATTATAGAAAGGTCTTGCAATGTATACAGCTATATAGTGCCTATATTAGAAATAGCAAAAATAGCGTGACAGGACACAAACAGTGACAGACAGACTCACACAAAGACATATTTTTTTGAAAAAATCCTGACAGAGCTCTTGTTCACTATGCTCAGCTCAAATTTCACATCGCAAGAATCCCTCAAATCCACATAAAGAACATCCATTATTATTACACTGCCCGAGATGTCAATACCACCTTACCTCCTTCTCCATCTCAACCTCCACCATGGAGTAGGAGCATTTATTGAGTCACATTGAGAAACCAATGTGCGAAAGCCTCCATCCTGTTCCACAGATGAATGCAACTACGCTAGTTTGCACAGCTTCAACTTGTGCATCTTAAATTTTTAATACCACAAACTTCCAATTCATAAATGAGATTCCTCTTCCTTTTCTGATATAGATGCGAAACGATCAAAGCGATTGACAATCGACGTCACCTAAGACACCACAATATCACTGAGCGATCGTTCCAGCCTCCCTCCTACACCTTCTTCTCAAAACCACGACAGCCTTCCCCCTACACCTTCCTCTCGACACTCCACCTCTTCAACACCGACTCAACGTTCATCTCTATCACCCACCAATACACCTCTATTGTTTAGGCGGTTTTCTTTCTCCGACAACGATGTACTAAAGAACAAACACGGTACTACTACTTTGTCTCACATGTTTGAAGCTTATCCTAAGATTATTGAGAACTCAGCTTTCATGCATCTCTTTCCTTCTGACATGGTCAGTGTTGACCTTCTCAAAACCACGACAGCCTTCCCCCTACACCTTCCTCTCGACACTCCACCTCTTCAACACCGACTCAACGTTCATCTCTATCACCCACCAATACACCTCTATTGTTTAGGCGGTTTTCTTTCTCCGACAACGATGTACTAAAGAACAAACACGGTACTACTACTTTGTCTCACATGTTTGAAGCTTATCCTAAGATTATTGAGAACTCAGCTTTCATGCATCTCTTTCCTTCTGACATGGTCAGTGTTGACAAACCCTAAAATTGAAACAGAATCGCTCATCACATCCAGAGATTCTGTACTGACTCAGATACACTCAATAATGGTGGATTCTTTCAGCAGGACTTCACACAAGTGAAAGGAATCTTTGATGGCTACAATAAAAGATTGACATGGGCATAATCAAGCCGGTGAACAATACATACAGTTTCCTTGCTGTATCACCAAGTATCCCTGGCGCAACGTCATCATGATAAATTGTAATTGATTGCCTTTGGAAGCAGAATGCAGGTTTTTGTATTTATTTTGAAGGTTATCCTACCAATACTAGGCGCTTTGATTTGATGTGGGAAGAACTTCATTGTGTTGAAATTTGAGGTGTGTGACAACGTTATTGCACAAATAATATATGATTTCATTCAGGAAAGGATTGCATGACATAGAGGGGCTTGCTTAAGACTTTGGCCTTCAGCTGAAGATGATAGATGGTGATATCTGCCATACGAATGAGGCTCTAGCTAATTTTTATCAGAGGAAGTCTGAAATTCTTTCCCGCTTCAATTACAAGGCAATCAAAATTCAATTCACTTATTTTGCCTACTGCTGTAATCACATTATGCTCATTTTGCTGGAGGTGCACTTGGAAAGTGTGTAGTCATCATAGATGCAAAGAAAGACAAATCTTTGCTGGCATCAGCATCATACGATTGACTTGTTTGCTTGTGTCCAGAAACAGATTTGTTGAGCTTCAAATAAGGATTGAATGGACTGGGAAATAATCACAGGACTGTTGTTGAGTTGCACATTTTGAACGGTGGGAGAATAGTAATGATCATTTTTTGACACACAATTGTGTTCATCATTACTATCCCTAGATGCATGATTCAGGGTGTTGATGTCCATGGTGGAGTTGATGTCTGTTTTGGTGATATTTCAAGGGGTGGCGACATTTTTTGTTGGTTGTGTAATAAATCACGCACCTTGTTCAGTATTCACATTTCAGAAGTGACTGCGGTTGTTACCAGGGGTAATAGGGGCATCGGCTCCATCAGGGAGCCACGACGAAGGAACTGTGTGCACCATCTTAAAATATTATGGTCGGTTGTGGAGTATAAGCCGTTGCTGTTGTCACCATGGTGGAGGTGTTGTCAGTCGCTATTTTTGAGTGATTTGCACGTGACATCTAGATTTTGTGATGGCCGTTGGCCGTCATGTGAAATAATCACAAAAAACAAATTGGTTGGTAGGGGCAAATGTCAGGAGTAAATGCTCAACGGTCGGTAGGGCATGTGTTAAGGCGTGTAGTTCGCTATGCTCATTCCACGCTGTTCTCACTTGAAAATTGCAGAACAGGATGGAATGACGAGGGGAGTGGATTAGATGACTAGAGGCGTGCCAGAGAAATGTCACAGATTTAGCCTGAATCAACAATGTACTCTCTAGTAGGTAGTAGTAGTGTAGGTACATGGTAGTAGTAGGAGTAGTAACTACTCAGTATCTGACTTCCTCTACTACACCAAAAGTGCCCAACTACTGGCCATATGGGGTGACTATTAATAATTGGTGTGTGTTCTCAATGTTTTGATCTATCAAGATCATGAGCAGTGCTGCAGTCGCCCAGGTTTGTGAAGGCAGGAACCTGTGGTTAACTCCACGATCCGTACCAACCGGCCCATTCCCAGTCCCTGCCTCCTCCTCCTCCTGGGAGGGTCCTAGTTCTATGTCCTATCCTGGTGACTGATGACGGGGGCTGTGGTGTAGCAAGAGGGATCGCAGAGGATTCTGTACCGAACCTCCTCCCGAAACTGAAGGAGACCCATCAACTCAAGTTAGGGTTAGGGTTAAGGTGTTGCTCTACAATACTTTGATTTTGTGTGATGTGTGATGTTCAGGTTATGATTATGATGCCCTTTTAATGCAGGGATCTGACCATGAGAGATTGTCAACCAAAGTGGAAAAATCCATAATTTTTCTGATAAAATGTAAGATCAAGTAGGTCACTGTAACATAATTACCATAGGTTTTTACTTGAACTTTGAAGGGTTCACGGTGCCAAATGTTGGAGGTCTGTGTCAGTTTTTTTGTGTGTGTTGGCATCTATGTACTCATTTAAAGCCATCCTGTCCAACCCTGTGGGGAAATTTTCTTTAATTTGGCCAGCAGCAATCCGTTGACTACTATTGGGAGGAGTAGAGGCTCCAAATGAATGGGCACGAAGTAAACAAAGAAATTGTTTCCAAACACGAATCTTTCCACCATATTGAGATAAGAAAATATACTATCCAGTTTCTCAAACAATAACTTACAAAAGCACAAAAATTTGCAAAGCATCTTGATTTTGTGTGTCCAAGGATGATGACGGGATGAATTCCCATTTTGTTACAAAATCCATCTGGGCTAGGAACAAGAATAAAGATCACTCCGCAACACTGCTACCCAAAATTGAGATTTTTATCCTGCTAACCCCAAACAAGAGGAAGAAACAATCATCAAATACTCCAAATATGTGATTCATGGACTTCCTAAAATCAGCGACAATGAAATGCCTCTCCAAGAGGACATGGCGACTCTTCCATGTTGCAGCATCATGCTTGATGATGCAAGGAATGCCAAAATGATATTTAACCTGGAGGCTCTAATTTTGTCATGGTCTTGCTAATATACGGGATCATTCATTTTGGAGCAGATCATAGTGCTGTTGGGGAGATGATGCCACGGAAGCACGATTGCATTCAAGCATTGCGTATCATACACAGCGTGCAAGCCAGCTCCGATATATTTATTTCATGTAGGATTGAGATCTGCATGGCTACATATTTTCTGTCTCTGCAGACTACTATTTTATAAAAAAAATAAACACAGATATTATTAGTAGCTGCATACTTTATATTAAACCAACTCATTAGTTGAAAATACAACAAAATGCGCAATTCTCATAGCACTGATTGATTCTAAATAGTAGGTACATTCCAAATTTCTAGATTGAGCTACACCGAATCTACATACCCATCAATCAATATTATCATAATCATCTCCCTCTCTGCCCTCTCTACCTCCATGACCACCATTACTACTCGAAGGAGGCAACGCCTTCAAACCACTACTCTTGGCAGCATCACTCGCCAACATCCCCGCAGCATACCTCTCATACGCTCTCCGATCACTACTCCCCTCCTCTTCCCCATCCTCATCCCTCCTCAAATACTGCACACATTCCAACATTCGTTCCGAAACCTCCTCATTCTCCTCCACCATATCCGCCAATTTGATAATCACATAGGTCCTCCTCTCGCGAAGCGTTTCTCTCGATCGTCTTCCCGATGCCAATAGGAGCAATATCGCCTCAACGGCATAGAGCCGTACGAGTGGATCGGTCTCACGAACTTTTTGGGGGCCCAATAGCCAATAATCGGGATCGAGTCCAATTTTTTCGTCAATGCTCAATTCTTCGGGGCCGGCGAGTGTCATTAGGAGGGCTTTGTCTATGTGGACGACATTGAGGAGCCACCAGATGGAGTCTTTGGAGAAGCAGCAATTTTTGAGTGTTCCGGCAATGCCTTGGCGGCGGTGGAGATTGGGTGAGTTAAGTTGGGGCAACAGTGCATGGAGATGGGAGGATGAGGTGGTATCATTGTTGTTGCTGGAATTGTTTGTATTGTTTAGTGGTGCTGATTTATTGTTGCTGGAATGAATGAGCTTTGTCAAAAAGTTCCGACCAGTGTCCAATTGAGTAATGTTCATAATCACCGCAGCGACATGTTGATAGGGATCATAATATTCTTCCCCCATTGGATCCTCTTTTTGTGGTTGCAACTCATTATCGGAATGATGTGGGTTGGGGTCGGGGTGTTCTCCCTTTTCTTCCTCAAAATCTGAATCATACTCATCCAGGTTATTGGTATTGTTGTTGTTGTCAGATTGATGATGATCATGACTGTGAACTGCCTTCAACGAAGCTTTGTATCCAGGCGAAGAAACATCAATGAATGCTGCATTCAGAAACCTAGACAAGAGCAAAGTAGCCGTGGGTTTGGTATCTTTCTTTTTCAAACCCTCCCCCGCAGCGGAAGCACCACGAGAAGAAGGAATTGCCTCCTCCGGAAACGCCATGCCAATAAAATCCACCGCCCCCTGCTCCGTCCTCGTCGCATTCGCCAAAAGAGCACACGCATAATTGACCTGCTGCCTCCATATCTTCCACTCGCGCTGCAATTTCGAATCCCCCCCCCCCGAAACCGACGCCGCCGTCGAAGGAGGAGTGGGTGGCGTCGAGAGAGCAATTTCGAGCATTCGTCCGATGCCCCTCGCTTCGAGAAAGTCGATCACGCATTGATTGCCGACCAGGTCGTGGCTGCAGAGGACTGCGAGTGCGGCGAGGGCTTGGAGGGAGCCGTGCTCGATGGAGGCGATGCTGGCGAGTTTGCAGAGGGGGTGGATGACGTTGAGGGAGGTGAGGCGCTGGGCTGCTTCGTTGTCGGTGCTGGCGCGGTCGAGTCTTTCCTTGTCATCGTCATCGTTGTTGTCGTTGTTGCCGTCGCCTTCTTCTTTAGTGCAGGAAACGGCTGCCAGGGTGGCTTCGGCAGCAGCACGTCGGAGATCGGCACGGGGGGACTTGAGAAAGTTGAGGAGATCGCGGAACACTGCGTCGCTTTCGCCCATGTCATTGTCGGTCGTGTCGTTGGTGTTATTGTTGTCGTCCGCCATGGTGCTGGTACTACTGGGGGCAGTGTCGGCCATGGTTTGTTGCTGTAAATTACTCTAGAAAAGTTAAAATGAATGTGGCAATTGATTACTTGTTATTTATCTTTTCTTTTTGTTCTTTGGTGGAAACAACATACATGCCACAACATGATGTTCACAACATGAAAAATAATAAATAATAATCACCAAGATTTCTTGTGGTTCTCGAGAAGATCCGAGATTTCAATTAAGGCGACGGACTGACGGACATTTGGCTGTTATCATTAGTCACGAATCACGAACAAGGACCCCGAGTCCCGAGACCCGATTGAATCAGAAAAACCGAGAAAGACAAAGAAACCAATGACGCCCAAGCCCCAAGCAAGCACAACTAACAACATCATTAACACAACAAACCCAATGAAAATAATAATGGCAACCTATGGCAACCGCGGCTCATTGCTCATTCATCAACAAAGAACAACCATGCCAAACAGCCAAACTCAAGTATCTACTCTCTAGTGTCACAAACAGTAATAACTAAGTAAATATTAATAAACAACAGAGCAAACAATCAAACACGCCAAAAGCTCAATAAGGCAGCATAATCATCATCATCATCATGGCACCCGCGGCCTCAGCCTCATCGTCGTCCACATCGGCATACGAAAATGTCCGTGCGGCCATTGCCGAAAAAGGGAGTGATGCACGAGTGGAAGTGAATCAACGCGCTTTGATTGACAAGGTGAGTTGAGTTGTATGGTATCGTAGTATGTTGTATACTTAATATATTATTATCTACATTGCCGTATTATTGTTTGAGATTGTTTGTATGTATGGTTCTGTTTCTATTTTTGTTTCTTCTACTATCTACTGGTTTGATTATTATTTGACTTTGATGCACAATTTCTTCTCACCAAAATGATCTGAAATGACGGCTTGATTTATTTGTTTCATTCAAAATTTAATTCTCATTATTTTTCAGGTAATTAATTTGATTTACTTATGATGTATAGCACGACCGATTGTTTTACTGACGGGAGGAATATAGTGGTGGTGTCATGAGAGTTTATACCTTGTGGACCATATCAATGCATTATTTCCTGCCCTTCACTGACACGTGTTTTATTTTTCGTATTGGATTGTCACATTATCTGCTACTCTAGTTTGTGCATTGCATGCTTGACATTATAATATCATCGCCCTCGTTGAAATCACTGACAACATTATTTCTCTCTCTGCCAACTACTATACTCGAAACGCAATTTCTGCAAATTGCTCAAAATGCAAATAAATTGCTACGCTCCACAATAACTATTTTCGAAATTCATCTCTGATTCATCTCGCAAAAAAATGATGTTTCGCCTCCATCACAATAAAATATAGATTCTAGCCCGATATGCGTCAGCGGGAGCTGTCTACCGTGAACTCTTACAAAATTCCAACGACGCCGAAGCCACTACTGCAGAAATTATCATCACCACTTCCAATAACAGTACCAACACTGAATCTACTGCCGTCAATACAATTAGCAATGCAAACAAGGAAGCAGTCACTCAAGTAATTTACCGTAACAATGGTCTTCCCTTTCGAACGCAAGATTGGGACAGGCTGCGAAAGATTGCCGAGGGGAATCCCGACGAGACAAAAGTTGGGGCGTTTGGGGTTGGTGCTTATACAATGTTTTCGATTTGCGAGGAGCCTTTGGTTGTCAGCGGGAAGAAGGGAGAGGAAGAGGCAATGGCGTTTTTTTGGAAAGGTATGCTACTACACCTAAGTGTGCAACTATTGCTCATGGCTGATTTATTTTTTAATGTTCGCACATCATTTATTTGTTATCTGCGTCACTCAGGGGATGGTCTTTGGACAAAGACGGGGAAAGCTCCTCCGGGAATCGTCAATATGAGTGCCACACTAAGCCAAGAGAAAGACAATAATAACTGGACATCATTTATCCTCCCATCAAGAGACAGTTACCCTCTTCCTAATCTTGTAGAGTTTGGTCAATTTCTCACTGCTGCATTAACCTTCACACAATGCCTTGCAAACATCCGAGTGTATGTCAACCAGACGTTGCAGTTAAACATTCAAAAAACCATTTTAGAATCACACACCATTAGCACTCCCAAGGCTAGCTCCTGGTGGAAAAATGATGGCGCAATCACTTCTTCCAGTTCTGGTATGTTTGCTCTAGGCAAAGGATCAGATCTGACACAAACCTCAGTAGAAATGACTGTCTCTCTTCGAAAAGACATTAACAACCCTGAAAGCACAATGGAGTCATCGACTGTGAGAGCTCGGTATGCCTCTGCCATGGTCAAGACGAAAATACCACCAGAAATTGAAAAACGAATGATTCGTGTTACAAAGAAGAATCCACCCAAGGAGTTGACGGTGCAAATATTCCTCGACGCAGCAAACAACCAGGAGGACGATTTGAATGACAAAACCAAACATACCAATCGTGGGCCTTCTTCAAAGTTCAAGCTGAATAAACTCATCACGACTACTAAACGATCACGGGCCACACTCATCACTGACTCCTTTTCTCCCACTCCCGGATCAGGACATATTTTCATTGGATTTCGAACATCCCAGACAACCGGATTTGGCGTTCATCTAGCTGCTCCCCTTATGCCAACTGTAGAACGAGAGGCAATTGATTTTGTAGATCCTGCACTGAGAGAGTTTAACTCGGAGCTGTTGGAAGTTGCGGGAATATTAATGAGGCTGGCGCTGGAGCATGAAATGAGGAGAATTGGAATGTTGTGGGAGGAAAACGCAGAAGAAAGGAATCGCTGGGAATTAAAGAGAATGGAAGAAACAAAGAAGGAAAAAGGAGAAAAAAATGGAAAGTTGCAGGATGATGGAAATTCAAATGATAGCTCACAACCAAATAAAGACTCCGCCTCTACTAACAACGACAGTGACAGTGTATCAATATCAGGAAGCCTATTCAGTTTTGCGAAGTACATGGCCAGTGGCGTCAAACATACCCTTGTCGATGCCATCAAAGCAGTACCCGAAATTTTAGGCGAGGACGATGAGACCACTGAATTGTTGAATCCTCTAGACGATCGCCCCTTATCAATGGAAGAAAGAGATGCAATTGTATTGATGAAAGCGTTTTGCCCTCGTCCTTCAACACCTGACTCACTCGTGGGACAGTTCCTTGCCAAAGGTTTTAGTAGATGCCTGCCTGCGCAATCACCCCCTGTGTTGACTATAGGTGGAGTTGTACGTGGCATTGATGCAAGGCTTTGTCATCATGGGATAGAGGCGTTTGGCATCCCCAATGTTGTGAGGCGAGTCATGCTGGAAAACGCCAAAGAATATCATACTATTGCAAGTTGTCCAACTTTAAATATCAACGATTTGATCTTGTCACTGAAGGATCAAGTCATGAAAGAAGATATGTTGGTGCGATTACTGAAATGGTGGCCAAAATTCTCTAGGATTGACCACGGAATGGAGAGATACGGTGTGAGACTGAAGGATGTGGTTAGATTCCAAGTACAAGACGATGTGGATAGCACTCCTTCAGAAAAAACTGCTCCAAACACAAATGGTACTGAATTGGCGCAAGTAACCACATTGGAATCCATTTTATACTACACTGACAGAACATTTTCTGAAGAGTTGCCACTTCCAGATGCTGCATTCTCGGCTTCTTTGCAAAAAAAAATCGGACTCCGCACCTTGGAAGATAAGTCGTATCGCGATTGGTTTTCAGTTCTTCCGTTTGAAATATGGACGAGTTTCATTGGGCAGCACTCTTGCCTGACGAAAGGACTTCAAGGAGAAGATAGAATTCGGCTTCTAGTTTTGTCTGCTTTGAGTAAACATTTTCATTCATTGGAAGGAAGTAGGAGAAATCAGTTCGTGCAGCTGCTCCCACTAAACAACGCCTTCATCCCTGCTGATGTTGAAGAGAGCAACGAGAGCACAACCTTGAAAGTTCCAGCTGCGCTTTATCTGGCTTCTTCAGATTTGACTGCATTTGCAGGATGCGGCGATTTTTATAAGGGTAAGTGTCTTTGTACTGACGCATTTAGAGTTTGTTTCAACTGGCCTCACCATTTCCAGGCATACCAATTTCCCAATCTAACTCAAATCGACAGTGTCCAAAAAGATAACAAAAGAGGGAGTTTCAGATGATTTTTTGTTGGCGCTAGGTGTGGTACGTCAATATTACAACATGATAGCCACACTGGCATCCTCTCTCTCTCTAATTGGCTCTCTACATGATGCATTCTTACAATAATCTCTTGTCTACCTTCTCAGCGGAAAACAATCTCGATGGATTTCCTCTTTCTCCACCTTGACACATTAAAATGGAATGAAAATCCCAAGGTAAATAATGATTTCGTAGAATACCTTTGTCAATGATTTCGCCAATGTCGATGCCAGCAGAATTCGTCATCTGACACCTCGATCTCTATGAGACCTTGGTGACCGGCTCTCGCTTGCTTTGTTATGATTGAAACTTTCGATCCTCACTAACGCTACGCAAATTGATGATTCCCTAAACCCAGCCTTTGATAAGCTATCTTCTTAATGCTGAGCTTTCCAACCAAGATTTGCTGAAGCTACGCTCAACATGCTACTTACCCGCTGAAAATGATCAATCATCTTTATATGCTCCGTCCGAGCTTTATCTGAAAAATGATGAATTGAAGATTTTTCCCTATGTAAGATTTTTGCAATGGAATGCGTCGGAAGGCATGCCCAGTGCTCATCGCAATTTTTTAATCAAACTGGGAGTGCGAGAGGACCCTCCTCTCTCATCAATCATGACATTCATGGAAGAAGAAGGCTCTAAAGGCGAAGGTTCCAGGGACGAAATAAGGCTGAGTTCGGCGCTGCAATATTTGACACAAAGATTGGGTCCAAATGGGCTCTACGAGCAGGACTTCAGTCATTACAAAAATGTGAAATTTATTCCTTGCATTCGGCAGAATTTAGAAACGGGTGAAGTGGTGAAAGAGATGCAATCCCCATCAGCGTGTTATTATAACCCCAGCTGCCTCGTGATGGGTTTCACTGTTCTAGACCCACAGCTGGATACTATGCAAATCGCGAACCGCACTAAATGTCAAAAGGACCCCTCCTCCCAAATGCTAATGAAACGGCTGGTTCAATTGGTCAAGATATCTCAAGACAAACTGCAATACCTTGACAAAAAGGGAGTTGAAACCAGCGAGGAACGAGAGAAACTGAATGGTACAATTCTAACTCTGTTTGAGCATGTGTTTTTGTACTTGTCAACTCGTGCAACTGACTTTGATAAGAGACTTGTGGCCGTGCTAGCCAAGACCGCATTCATCCCATGTAAGTCCAGAGGAAAATTGGTTTTTTATCTGCCATCGCAGATATTTTTCAAGAAGCGAGCATCATCATCAACAACATCAGATCCAGAGAGCAAGCGCGATTCATTGGCAGAAAGCCTGTTTCAAGAAGTGGAATACAACGCCTTTTTTTCAATGGCTGGCGTCAAAGCTGAACCAACACTTGCAGAGCTGTTTGATTTAATGATTAAAAAGCCTGACGAAGTGTTGGATAGCCTTGGCGAACCAAACTATAAACTTTTGCTGCGAAGAATTGCTGCCGATCCACCATTCAAACATGTTACCAAAGATATTCGATCTTGCCCTTTTCTGCTTGGATATTTGGTGATGGATGAGGAATTAGCAACCACTAGTAGTGGTGGTGAAGGCACATTGAATGCCCAAAAGGCACAATATGTTCTTGCGAGAGCAGAGGATATCTTGTAAGTTCAAATGAATATTACACCCTTCTTATGGTCATCTGCCATCAGCATTAATTTCACACTTTCATGTCTGGGAAATCACTTTCATTTGTATTGCATCTATAGTATTGTGGACAACAGTTTTTTACGTCGTCAATTTTCAATGCTTGTATCACCAATGGTATGTACCTCCCTTTTGTTGGAGCTGCGAATCTGGTTCATTTGATTGAAAATCTCACCTATATTCCGTCAACAACTATCGAATGCAGGAGCAACAACTAGAAGAGTTCTACAATATGATTGGATCGAAGTATGTAAGTCAAGTAGTCAGAAAAGACTTCGAAGTTCAGGGAACAGGCAGAAATACTCCTTTAACCAAAGAGTTTGCTAACAGGTAAGTGGAAGTGCAATCAATCTATTCTGAGATGGATCGCTCCAATTCCTTTGTGCCTCATTCTTGATTGTTATCCAATGGAAAAGGATCCAAGAAAGAGCCCCATTGCTACTTTCTACTAGCGTATCTTCACGTCCGTTGACACCCAATGCTGCCAAAGTACTGAATGGCCAATACTTGGAGATAATCCAGGTAGATGGCATCAAAGCAAAATATTCATTCGAAAGAAGTTCCAAGTTCCTTCAAGTGACAGCATGTGCGAAAATATCAAATAAAAAAACAGCTATTTTTATCACGGGCAATTTTGATTGGTTCGACGTTGGCACAGCAATTGGCGGTCTTATTTTACAACGGTGTCAATTAGAAGATGCTTTCTTCCTAAGCTCGTTGCTTGAAGCACCTTTAGACACTTTACGCTCGCGAGGATTCCCTGTAGATCGTGTTCTTCGCCCGGTTGCATCGCCAGCGCCGCCTCCACCGCAACCTGTCGAAGTAAAGCCCAACGCCGCACCAACTGCACACCAACAAAACGACATGATTGCTCCGAAAAAGCCTGCCGCCAATGGTAATACGGCTTCAGGTCAAGGGAACGAAGAAGGCTCTGACAATGGCTTTGAAGCCATACTCAGCCAAATGTTTCCCGCGTATCAGCAAGATGCAATCAAACGACTGTTGGGCGAAAACCCGACGAAAGAAAAAGCACGAGAAGTTGCAAATCAATTGGCTTCAGCCACAAAAAATCCTGATTTACCTGCGCAAAATGAAGCGACTAAAGGCAATCACACAAACTCGACACAAGCAGACAAGAAGGAGGATAAATCGTCCCGAAAAAAGTCGTCTTCGAGTTTAATGGGTAGAATGCTAGGAGGGCTTCGTCATACCAACTCTATCACAAAACAGCCAACAGAAAAACTTGGCAGACGTGTTGTTCAACAGCATGCCTCCCTGGACAACACGACCAACAACGATCCTTCCTGTCCAGAGAATGATGCTGCACACCAAAAATCTCTTGAATCCATTCTCCAGCAATCCATTGAATCATCACGTTCCGTTGGCAGTGCGGGTGTTAATTCGCCAGAGACAATATTAAAATCCCTACCACAGGGGCTTGATCGTGGCGCTGATGGCTGCGAAGTCATTTCACCCCAAAATATCCATGCCTTTTCAGGACCGTATGGGAACAACAAGTCTCTTAATGGCATCAGAGTCTTCGCCGCTGCGAGTGACGCATCTTCCCAGGTTGCCTCAATGTTCCTTTCTCATAATTTTGAATCAGTGAATACTTTTGCCACTGTTCTGGAGCGCTTATGTCTTGTTTACAGGTTGAACATTGCAACTGTTGCCATATATTATGAGCCTAAAGGCAACACGATAGCCTTCAATTCCAGCAAGTCACTCTACTTCAATTTACGATTCTTCTGCGCCCTTCATGGAGACAATGTGGATAGCTCGTGCTACTCGTATTGGTTCACCGTAATGGCTCATGAATTGGCTCATAACTTATGCACTGCGCACAATAAGGTAAGCACCCGAGAGCAATTCCATTGACCTCGTCATTGGAGACCAAGTGCTCGACGTTATTTTGCTGTCATTTTTCTACATTGGCTAACTCTGACTCGAATGAAACATGACGAAATTAATCCTTGGGCTGACAGGAACACGGCAAATATACTGAGAGTTTCGTGACACTTTACCTTCCCGGATTGGTCAAGACTCTGACGAATAATGGGATTCCTTGATCGCAATAGACTCTGTGACCTTCCATGTTGATGGTTGTGTTTACTGTGAATGAAAGCATCAGGCTATGGAAGCGATTTAAAATGGAATATTATATTAAACCCCTTTTATTTTCCCTGCCAACACTTGAATTCTTTTATCAAATACTTCTCCGAGGAATGGAACCTCATGTAATGGTATCTGGCAATGCTTAATAAACTTTAATTCCTTTATGGCATCTGATACGGAAAAGTTATCACATGTTAGACCTGAATTCATTATTACGGGTTAGTGAACCAATAGGTTATTGGTCTGGTTCAATTACTACACAATAATAATATTAATACTACAAAAGTACACCAATACAATGTTTTACAACACGCACAAAGATTCAAAATTTGCACAGAGGAATTCTTGACTGTATTGGTCCCAAAAATGAGAACATGCAGTCATATTGTGTTTTTAGAGCAGGATGTTCATATGAGTATCTAGACTGAGGAACGATTTCGCTTTCCGACGGGTCCGAATGGCGACAAAAGTCACCACCTCCCCTCCGTCTGGTTGTGAGGAGTAATTGGTTTAACGCGTTAGAAGCGTTATTGGGCTCATAACCTATGAGTATCTAGACTGACTACACTAATTAGGATAGTATAGGTGATCTAGAAGTGAGTACTAGAGGTTAGGTACTACCTAGATACTAACAGTTCATTTTGATAATTTTGAATCGCACCCACACAAAAAGATCACAATGTATGCTTGCTAGCTCTCTTTTATCAATTATTTTACTTTTTGAAATAATACAATATTTTAATCATTGAATACAATAATGATGTGTCAGTACTAGCATAATCATGATGCTCATTCAATATTTATTGAATTTGGATTCATATTATTCAACAAAGAATTTTTATTTTCATATCAATTATTTCAATAAACAAACTAAGTGATAATGAACACAAACATAGTTAACAAAAAAATCCCTCAACCTCACTTTATTTTAGGGTAATTTTTAGCAATTTACACAAAAATTTGCTAATTTCACATATTTATGTAATTTCAAAAAGTACATAATTATTAATAAACTTTACATTCGTTTGGTAAGGTCACATATACGTGTAAACATTGATTTTTTGTAAGAATCATAAAAACAAATGCCAATTTTAATTAGAAAGATAAAAATTGAAAAAAAATAGATAAACATACACGAATCTCAAGCGCAATAGAGGGCTCATAACATGTTACTCTGTAAGTAGGACAGAAACCAGGCCTTCTTGAATACATCTGGAATAAATGTTCATATACAGGCTGTATATAAAATACATCTTTCCCTGCATCATTTGCATCCAGTTTCCGGGTAAGGAAAAGGAAAGCCACTGGCGCCCCCTAACAAGGCAGGTAGTAGGATTGGGGGCCCCTCATGGTATCAGATCTACATTAATTCATTCTTTTCAAAGCAATTTTTGGTGTAGCTCCTATCTTCGTTTTCAAACAACTACCATATCTCAAGCCAAGGGCCTTGACAAATCTCTTGTGCATGGGTTATCTGGAGAAGAGATTTTTCCATACAACATTCGAAAATGTGGCAGGTGCATTATGAACAATGATAATATTGCAGCAATGTGGTTTGAACATGTAATGCATGTTTTGGAAGGTACACAATGTAAGACTGGTGCATTCAAAAAGGACTATGGCTGGGGTATCCTACGTCATGTTTTAGTTGTATAATGATTCTCTTGTAGTAAAGATGTCTAATTACAGTTCAGATCAATGGTCGATTGCTCTGCTGAGGTCGTCATGGCTGGCCATGTATCCTCTCTAGAGAGAGAACATAATAAGTAAATACTTACTACCTTATAGGTCGTTGAATAATGCACAACAGAATGCTAATACGCAGTAGCCTTTTTTACTGATTCCTAGGGACGTATCGATGATAACGAACAGTAGTCCAAAATTTGACAAAGAAGAAAATCCAAAAGAAAAGAAAAATCTTTAAAAAAAGGGACACAAGAACTCTGAAGAAAAACAGGAACCGATGGTAGCAACAATCTCAAAGGTCAAAGATTATATTGAGAGAGAAAATGATTCTGACCTCTTGTAAACTAACAACAAAAAGAATTGAACCCTCCCATATTTTGTAGAATTCCAAAAAGTAATAAACCCAATACACTTCTTCTGCGCCAAAAGAATATTGAATTCATTACAAAATAAAAAATCCAAAGTAATAGAAACTGAATTCCCTCCCATAATGTCAAAAGGGGAACATTAAGCAAAAATTCAAACCAAAAGTAAAGAGCCCAATACACTTTCATCTGCGCATATTAGACCCTCTCAGTGACTGTAGACTGGTCGTGTCTTGTCAAACACCAAATCGCCTTTTCAGAACAACCATCCCGACCTCTCTCATACAGAGGCAATCGGCATTTACGACAATGCTGCCGGCGAGGTCTCTTCTGTAGTGGAAGAGCGTATTGCCAAGGAGGAGGAAATGGCAGGATAGGGGATAGGTGGGGTATTGGTTGGTGGGTGATGGAAATTGTTGGTTGGTGAAGGTGAGAGGACTGTGTGTGTTGATTGGTGCCATCTGCGATGGCGATGTCAAAACCATTGTTGAATAATGCTGACAGAATGGTAGCGTGCTTGTGCATGTGAGGATGCCTCCCGGCAAAGTTGTTGCAGTTTTATCCTCTTAGCCGGCCTCAATGTAACGTTCTGACAGAAATTGCATTTTCTCATCCAGTAGCTGATTGTTGTTGCCATGGTCCATTGGGTATATTGCATTTCAAACCATCAACGTAGGTTCATGTGTCGGATCCAGCATTGCAGTGAATAAGCTGCAAGTCAACGAATGGTTGTTGCCTGAAAGTAGCGAGCCAGAAAAATCCTCTGTTGCCAAAATTGGATGGTACAAGTGGCGGTTTGATGATTGTTATATGATGCCTATATCTGTTTCGATGAAATTCTGAGTGGTTTGGGGGGGGCTTCATGTGGAGGGTTGGGAGATGGTCAAGTGCCATCTTTGCCATGTTGAATGATTTTCATGCTGCTTGAGCTGTCGGGGACAGGAATTGGTAATATGCTGCTGAAAGGCACTCTGTCAACTCAATGTTGCTTTCCCGGGCTTTGGTAGCAACAAAGAAAGATTGCTGAGCCAAGGTATGGTCTTGCCGGTGGATGAAAGTTTGTAATTGATGGCTTGAGTGATAGTATATGGTTGCATAAGCCATCAAACCGATAAACTTGCAACCTTCTAAGGTTGCTTTGTTCCCAATTGGTGCATACCGCTTGCCGCTTGACCACGAGACGATGAAGGGTGGCATCAAATTTAGTTATCCAAGTTTGTGGATGACGGTGACGATGATGCTGCACGTCTTCTGTGACCAGGAGTGCCTGTTTTGCCAACCAAGATGGTGGTGGGAGGTCCGGGCATTGTCCAGACTTGTCGATGCCGAATGTGGTGGAGGTTAAGTGCGTAGTGGTGCCCCCCAACAAAAATATCAGGCATGGCATGGTGGCAGTGGTGATTTCTGAAGAGAGGGGATTGTCGTTGTGTCCTTGGCCTTGGCAGGGGGTTGGGTTTTATTCCCCAACCAATTTGTATATTTTATTGGTCTATCATGCACTGCAGATGCCAATTTCTTGGTCTTCTCACAGTAACATGACTAGCAGATAACTGCCCCAACAATAAAATAAAATAATTATTTACACCACCAAATCTCTGGTAGTAGATGGAAACAATGAGCTCGGGGGGTGGATGATGTGCCGAACAAAAGTATTAATGTAGGCAGGTGGTCGTTTGGTACAATATTATTGTCACAGAAGAACAAAAAAGACTATATAGTGTGGGGGTTGTACTTTTATTACAGTACTTCAACTATACACAAATGCTCTTACACCTTGGAGGTACCGTAGCTCAATCACAGCTGTACCAGCATCAAGAGCTTTGGATTCGCTTTCGTCGCTCCAAGAATAACTTGAGTCCCAACCGACTCTATGAAATAGTCTACGGGTGAAGGGATGGATGGCGGACAAAATGGTTGAGGAGTGGTCGGCCGGCTTTGGTGGTGACCAACGTCAAATGTCAACAGCTCAAAACAAAAAATTGAGTATGTACTCATGGGGGTACTTAGTACCTTCCCCTACTTGGTACTGTCACCGTTTGATGCTGGGTGACACACTGCTCATGCCCCCAACAATGGTGACGACCGTGATTTCGCTGGTGCCGAGCTAGGACAATGGCGACGGCGCCACTGCCTCCCTCCCTTGGGCTGAAGGATAACTTTTTATTTTTATTTTATTTGTTGTTGTGACTTGCCCGTTGCCCCAGGTCAGAATCTGCCATTAAAAGGGCATTGTAACCTGATGTGAATGGATCCCTGTTACTAACTACGTAATATACTACATAGTTAGTCATAAAGAGAATCAAGGCAAGTGACTACTAGAGTGATCATAGTACCTACATTACATCCTACCATGCATTCTAAAGATGGAGAGACTGTTTTCTGACAAGCCTTTGCGACCAACTACTTTGAGCGGGCTTTACAACCCTTCTGAGTCAGTACCAGTGTAAAATTATATTGAACCAAGCTAACTATTATGAACCAAGTTGGAGGGTTTTCACCTT
>JALLAR010000260.1:0-18454 GCA_036939335.1 Conticribra guillardii
TATGGAGCCCTAAAAAAGCAGCCAACTAGTATAGGTCAAAATAAACTAGAGAGTTAACTACATATGATAATGCAGATATGTATATTGCTTACTGGAAGGTTGCTGCTCAACTGTTAGATGCATCAGGGAATCATGTAGTAGAAAACGGCACGCCGTCTTGATGAAGCAAGGTCGTGTGGTTTTAGCGAGATCAACGATATGGCATCCAATCTAAGTCCAATTCCGCGAACGATCAGGTGGGAGGTTGCAAACCCAACCAACCATCTTTCTCCAGCAAATAGGTAGCATTTCGTGTTGCAATCCCAAAATTTCTGAAATCAAGTCGAGGATATCCCTGGACAACATCTATCATATGATATCCATCCACAAATTGCTCTTCAGTTAGTAAATGCGTAAACCTGTTCGTAAATTCGTAAATTCCACTGACTTGATTTTCTTCTTCATATCCTGACTTCTCTATCCTAAAGGGTGATTCATCCAGATAACGCTGTGCAGCATAGCGTTGGCCAAAAAGCGAAACTCCCGTCATAGCTGCCGCAACATCTACATGGACATGGACATCTATCCATTTTGGACTTCGTTGTTGTTTGTTAGCTGAGGAAACAACAGAAGCATCTAAGTGACGCCTTAACCTGTTCAATGCTTCTCCGCCAGGGTAATTTTCCATTGATAATCTCAGGAAGATAACACTTCCAATCATGGTGAGTGCAATAGCCCCGATTCCACACAACCACATTCCTTTGTTTAACCAATAACTTTTGAAGTGCTTTGCATTCCCTTCTTCCTGATTCGTCCTATCTTCGCAATTTTTGATTTTTTGCTCGTCGCCAACTAGAAATGCCACACTATGTAAACGGCTCATGCCATGTGCTGCACACACATTGAACATGGGTAATGCTGGAAAAATGAATCGTATCTCTTTGTGAGGAAGGAAGGAGTACAGCGCTATAAATCCAATGACGGGAGCAAAGAATGGGAGCAGGGCCAAGTCAAGCAATCCCCTCTGTGACACAGAACATTTTTGCATATGTTGTCCATAACTCCTCCTCGCCCAACCATCTACCTTTTCTGGCAACCTCAAAAAAGCAAACGGAACTAACAAAGCCGTCAATAACATCCCTTTGGGCAATGCTTTTGAAAAATACCAATGCCATACCATTTTACCCCATTCTCCAGATCGATTGTCAATTGTATTGAACCACCACACACTGAACTCAGGCCATATTACTCTACCCCATAATAAAGAGTCGAGGGGAACAGTCAGAATTAAACTGACTATACCAGTGACGATTCCAGTGAGTATTGCTTGGATAATTGTTAACTGACGTCGAATCAATAAGCTTAAACCAGCTGTGAATAATAGTAGTAGGACATCACATCGGAAAATAGCCGTGGTAAAAACCAAAAACATGGCAGTGCGTCGAGGTCGATTTAAAAACAATTCAGCATATGCATGTGTCACAAGTAATAACGCAAATGTATTTGGAAGGAGTCTGCTGGAATAGAATGGAATATGGAATTGGGAAGCTGTGATAAGAAGATAGTAGGACGATATTGTCGTGATAGTTGGCTGCACCGCTTTTGACCTCATTTCTCTTTCTGATGTAGGTGGTTGATTTGTTGAGGATTCTTTTTGCGTTGGTGACTGTAACAATTGTAACCGCCTTTTAAAGTAATCATCTACAGCAGCAGCCAATCGAACATGCGCCATCCACGAAAGAAACAATAATATCGCTCGAATTAAAAATTGGACAAGCATGGGATTGATTGGCGTGTTGCTTTTGTTTGGGACCACCAATGTAATTAATTTGGCAACATATGATAGGACAAATGCCCCCGCGAAAGTACGTGGCACCACTATTTTGACCGATCATCAGAGAGGCGAAAACATACAATTTGTGTTATTTTTCCAATTGAATTATGCATAGAAAATCATTCAATATTAGATGCATGACAGAAACTCACCACCAGGGAACATAACGTGATCATACGGCAATGCATCACCACCCCCAGCACACGTGCCACCATTAAAATCTACGCCACCTTCGGCCACACATGACTGAGTCAGAGTAATTGGAGATAATTTCAGTTTATTGAAACCACCTTGTGCAATGAATGATCTCCACGCAGGACCAAGGCCATAATAATATAAATCATGCGACGCTTGTAGGTTAAACGATTCCTCTACTTTGGAGTGCGGACAGGTGTAAAGTGCCACGAGCGAAGTAACGAGAAGAAGGGCTGCACAAGAATTGCGGAATGTTTGTGGATTGATGTTTTCTTTCGGGCTCATGGTTCCGTGCTTCTACAATCTGATACGATGATGTTGCGTCTATCGTATGCAGCCATTACGTAACTATTATTTCTCTATCAAATGCTTTTTTAAGAGAGCTTTTTTAATGCTTCTATGCTTCTCGAGCTCGTTATTCTCAAGCAAAATTTTATCATTCAAAACCATTTTCCCTGTTATGAGAACAATAGATATATGGTATATCTAAGCGTCAGAAAATCATTTAATTACCCATATCAATGGATAGTTTTTATAACTGAGAGGTCTAATATTTCGAACCAGACATTTTTCTCTTCTCGTCCCGCAGCACTCATTTGCCATCATCATTTTCATTTTAGAACTTTCACAAGCACAGCACAGGCACGCAAACAGCTCATCAATATAAGGCAAAATGAAGAAGTTAACCCTAGAAATAGCCGACGCTCTCGCCAACGGAGTCATAAATTGCATCAAGAGAAACAAATTTTCTCCAATCACAGTCAACGTTTTGGACAAAAATGCAAACATCCTCGTCCAAAAACGAATGGACGGATGTCCTCATGTCGGAATACCCGAGTTCTCTTACGCCAAGGCTTACACATGTGTCGTTATGAAAACCGCGTCACGAGAATTTCGTGACAAATACACAAATGATAACAATTCTGCCAAATTTTGTCAAATGGCATCAATGGTGAATATCACCGGAGGGAAGATGGCTCCATTTCCGGGAGGCGTCCTTCTTAGAAATCACGATGACGAGGTTGTTGGCGCGATTGGAGTGAGTGGAGCTTCGGGAGATGAAGATGAGTATGCTGGTCTCAAGAGTGTCTGGGAGTCGGGATTTCCTTTGAAGACACAACCAACGAAGCACAGTTGCGAGACTATGATAGAGAAATTTTGATTCACTTGGCGTATGGCGTATTCGAATTCTACAGTGGGCATTATTGATGAAAGAGAAATAACGACAAAGTTGCGACTATTATTTAGCAAATGCCTAGAGAACTCCAATTTTGTGGGCGGGGCGTGGAAGAACAATTCTTTATTTGTTGCCTTTTCTTTTTTCCCAGAACAACCACCAAAGTCAAAAAGAATTTTTATGCAAATTGTGCAGCAAAATTGAGAAGAACCACCGTCAATTGTAACACATAAAACCAGCTGAAAGACCACTACTCGTTTTGTAATCCTTTGTTGTTTATAGAGAAAATTAAGAATCAATAAGCTCAATACTAGATCTCTTATTGCCACACTGCATTGTAACCAATGCTACGTATCCATCGAGCAGAGCATGTAATAGTTAATTTTTTATCAGCAGCAAAATTCATCAATATTTTTTTCATTTATTTATGCTATGTTCAATTCTCTTTCAGATGCAAACTGATGCAAAGCATGTTTTTTAGTAAATTGCTAAGCAACTAGTAATCTCACAAGCAGACCAAAACCACAAAAACATGAAAATAATGGATCACAATCACATTCAATGACTAGATAGTAATACATATGTTTGTATAAAAAATATTCAACCAGATGCAAAAAATAAAAACCCAACATAATAAGCTTCGTAATTACTCTATATATTATGAGGAGGATTCAGTTCCGCAAGGAATAATTGGAGCAAATCAAAGAGACGAACAAAAAAGAATGCCGAGAAAAGAGTACCAAGTTATATGTAATTGGAAGCTACCGATTGGCGAATTGCAAATTAGAATGCCTGCCAGTGATTATCAAAGATTCTCATTACATGGATCACCAGTGGCACCAGACACTTCTGCAAAATAAAAATAACAATTGCATGCTGGGGAATGGTTATCATCAGATGGAAATGAGCTTGAGATAAACCGGCGGCAGAAAATAAAAAATGCAATGTAAATAAGTATCATTATTAAAATTATGATTAACTTCAAAGAAATCGAGTACAATATGGTACATTGTCATCACATGAGCGTTTTGAATTGGATTCATGCGAGCATGACTATCGGGGTGCATAAGAATTGAATTCTGGTCATTTTTTTGGCGCGCCGTTGTGTTGATGTACGTAGGTACATTTATTACTGGTATATACAACATTGTATCGTATGTAGATACCTAGATTTGACAGATCGATCAACCACGGACAGAAGATTCAACACTGCATGCCCGAGCTTCGCTTTCTTCGCGTGCTCATACAAATCATACGATACCGCCAACGAATAATTAGAGAAATACTCACACCCAAAAGCAAAAAACATTTACAGCAATGAGCTCTACCGCCGATCCCCACCCTTCAGACGACAGCATGGATTCGAATGATAATTCATTTGACACCTCCATCCTCCTCCCATCGAAAAATAATCCCGTCAGACCTCTCCCCGACCGTCAGGCAACAAATAATGCACTTGACGCGCTACTGACAAAATCTGCCCGTCCATCGCCAAGCAATGTGTTCGGACCCGGTCCACTTCTCGTCTCTGACATTCCGGCAAATATCCTAAACAACAACACCGGTCGAGGAGTAATAATGGGTATCGATGAGGCGGGTCGAGGTCCAGTCCTCGGACCAATGACGTATGCTGCTGCATTTTGGAATCCCGACAGTGGTGATTCCATCCCAGCTGGGTTCAATGATTCGAAGCAATTGTCTCCCGAAAAACGCGCCTCTCTGTTTTCGGAGATAAGATCTTCCGACAGTATTGGTTTTGTCTTACGAGTGATTCATGCATCCGAAATTAGTCGCAATATGTTGAGGAAGGTGCCCTATAACTTAAATGCAATGAGTCATGATGCCGCGATCGAGATGATTTGGGCTGTGTTGGATGCAGGTGTCAAAATCGATACTTGGTACGTGCCGTCTATCGCTTTTTCTCTTCTTCGCAACATTCGTTTCTATCCACAATTGCATTTGCATCTTCGAACGAAATAAAACGAGATTCTGATAACTCATTCTTGCTTTTCTTGTATTGGCGTTCAGCTACATTGATACCGTGGGTGTCGCAGACAGCTACAGAAGTAAATTGGAACGCGTTTTTGAAGGGCGTGGGGTTGAGTTTATCGTGGAAAAGAAAGCAGATGCAAAATATGCTCCCTGTTCAGCTGCTTCAGTCGGTAAGTTTATGTTTCAAATGATGTCATTTCTGCTCCATTTGGTTTTTTTGATATTTGATTATACATTTATTGACAAACATATCTTATGTCTACGTGTATTTCAAAATGCCATTTAAACTCTGTTCAAAGTGGCGAAAGAGTCGCGTGACTTAATGATCGCTAACTGGAAATGGACCGAAACGCCGAACTATCAACCTAAAAACGGCGACAATTTCGGTTCCGGGTATCCTTCCGATCCAAAGGCAAAATCGTGGGTAGACGTCAATTGCAATGTAGATCCACCATTTGGTTTTCCAGATTTTGTCAGATTCAGCTGGGGACCAGCCAAGACTGCCTTGCAAGCGGGAAAGGACAGTCAATCAAACCCTACAAAGAAAAAGAATGGGGGCCCAATCGTTCGATGGGAAGCAGATGATGATAATGAAGATGAAAGTGGAGGAAAACAATCCTGCTTGGATTCTTTTCTGGTGGCGAAAAAGGAAGGAATTACAAAAAAAAGAGGAAACTTAGGAGCTCTCACGAGGAATAAGCGGACTGGAATTTTCAACGAGCTTGGTCTTTCCAAGACCACAAAATTTCTTGAGTCAAACTAAGAATGCGTAGCGTCTATCTCATGGCATGCGAAAAGTTATCATGATTATGTTGATACAGAATAATTCGAGTACATTGTGGCACGAGGTGCCTAAACTTGAGCATTAACAGCTTGAAATAGGCCAATAGCGATCATCATAAAATCTAGCAAAAGATAGTACAAAAAATAATTCATCGCCGAATGAACCATATGTTCGATAGATCATGTCAACTAATACTTAACAATAATATGATTGAAGTAAAATATAACAAGAATACAGAATACACACTCAAATGCATCGACACAAGTTACACATCGGATTCACCATTGCATATTTTCACGTAAACTTAATGCATGACAGGTCATTGTAGTACGTAGTAGTTGCTGCAACTTGATGTATGCCCTAAAAGTGGTCACATTTATTGATTATCAACAAGCATTTCAGAAGAATGTCTACGGGACGGTAGGTGGTTACAACCCGATGTTTGAATTGAATATTGTTTCTAGTTGCAAGCCACCAGCTACATCTGCACTACTATATTATGGTGATGTGAAGAGGTTTGTTGTCCTTAGAACACTTGAGGGACTTTCATATCTCCTTTCACGACAAACAATCACGCACCAAGAGTGCGATCCATTGATAGACTTTGGCAATAAAGTATGCCCAGAAAGCTTAAATTAGACATTAACGCCACGAGAATAATCCAAAAAGAGGAGAGAGTCAGAAGCCAACATTTTCATGTTAGTAGCACAATTCACTCTTGCAAATGATGTTTGCATTAATTCAAACCTCTGATTACAAGTCTGTGTCATTCACTCCTAGGCAAATAAACATCCCGATGTTTGAATTGAATATTGTTTCTAGTTGCAAGCCACCAGCTACATCTGCACTACTATATTATGGTGATGTGAAGAGGTTTGTTGTCCTTAGAACACTTGAGGGACTTTCATATCTCCTTTCACGACAAACAATCACGCACCAAGAGTGCGATCCATTGATAGACTTTGGCAATAAAGTATGCCCAGAAAGCTTAAATTAGACATTAACGCCACGAGAATAATCCAAAAAGAGGAGAGAGTCAGAAGCCAACATTTTCATGTTAGTAGCACAATTCACTCTTGCAAATGATGTTTGCATTAATTCAAACCTCTGATTACAAGTCTGTGTCATTCACTCCTAGGCAAATAAACATTGCTCTAGACTTCGCACACTCTTGACAACAATTCATGCTTACCTTGGAATACACACGTCAATAATAATATTATCAAGACGCAATGCACAAAGCACAAATATGTATGACAATTAGCAGTCAATAACAAAGAGCCATAAACTGTTACACTAAGAAACGGGTTTTTCATTAAGATTTTTATTTACAAATGTTCCAGCAATCACATAATTCATACCAACAACAAATATAACACACTTTGAACTTCTTTTGTGTCATGATGGGTGTTTTTCTTTGCAAAAACTAACCACCAATCACAAATTTAACCAATTTTTGTTCCTACAAATGTCAGAATGTAACACTCTTCACATTATGGCCAGTTCAATCTCAGGTATATGTCAACCTTTCAATATCATAAACGTTTACTCTGTTGCTTTTTGGTTTTTGTGGAGTCAAGAAAGTACTCAGCTTGCGCATTGACGTAATACCAAGCGGTTGTTTCGATGATGCACTCGCAGCAGTCCGCTGCGACATGGGCGAAAATGCATCACACTGACTCGAGTCATCAGTTGCGCCAGTCTTGTGCGACGAAGATCCACCTCGCCTCTTCCTTCGATTCATCCTATTCGGATGAGCATTCTCATCTTGAGTAGCTACGGGATGATGACCCTTCAGTCCCAGTACACCCGATGCGGTCGTTGCATCTTCCAAATCGACGTCACCATCATAATATACACTCCTGCAAGATGACTGTTTTTCAGAAGAAGGAGACTTGTCCAGTTGTTCCTTCTGATAGATCCACGAACCGACCAACCAAATACTGACCAACAGTACCGAGAGCATCACACCCGCGAAGAACATGGGCCAACCATCGTTTTTGCGCTTGGTCACGATTTCTGTTTCTGTGCTGAAAATTCCCCGTTCCTCCGAAGTGCCATCAAATTGTGAAAATGATAAAGTCAACAACTCCGTGTCATCAGTCACAAGACCTTCATTCATTAAAGCCTTCATTAAATCTTCTGAAGACACAGCCTTTGTTAAAGTAGACGCTAGATTGGATACATCCCCACCACTTTCTCCAGGATTAGTGGTTATAATGGCACCAGCAAGCCCAACTTCGGAAAATGTAACCGATACGATTGAGTCCAATGTGAGCGACGCTGGAGATTCACCAATACCATCTGCATTCTTCATGTGCTCAACATGAACACTAGTCACAACTGCGTGGGGGTCACTGGTGACATTCTGAGCTGAAATGTCTTTATGGAATAGTTTTGCGGTTGCCGATTCAAATTGGAAATGCTGTTTGGTTGAAAACGTCTTGCCTTGTTCAGATGTAAAGGACAAACGAAATTTGGCAGATGACGTTGACAGCTGCGCATGAGGAAAAACACAACATTCAATAATTAGGCGAAAGAAATGCGGTGTCAGAAATTTAATCTTGCCTTGACCATCTGATCATGCAACCGATATAGTTGACTTTTCCACTTTGACCCCTCAACGATTCTCACCTTTACACTCTGCTGAGACTCGACAAAGCAGCCCAGACTGGCGAGTAAAGTACAAACTATTGCGCATCGCATCATGATTAAAGAAGATTGATTTGGGGCGTTCAACTCTTAAAATCAGGGATAGAAAAAGGGTGAATTTCGATATCTTCTTTGGGCGCGTGTTCAATCAAGCCGTTATGGACTGCGTTGTTGTGTGCTTCTTTTTGTGGGCGTCGCACTCCGTTTGTTTATGATAGTGCTGATCTTGGTCAATAAACTTTGCCTGTCTTTGTTTGATCTGGTGTAGTACAATGTTGTATTTTTGAAGGGGAAATGGCAAAGTTAAAATAATAATGAAGATGCCCGGTTGATCGTTTTTCGGCATCGGCATCTTCCCGCTGAAAATGGTGAACAAACAACGACTTTCAATTCTGCGCAGAAATTAGCGTATGAATCCAACATGCGTGAACTTGTATGAAATACCAACGTTGGAATTCTAAAATTTAAATTTAGGTGGTACATATGTACTACATACCATACTATGGCATCAACAGTACCATATGTAGTAGAGTTAGTAGCTATCAACTGATTTTGTATGATCTCGATCGTACGTATTTCCAAGGGTATTTCCCAGAGATTTTTTTCCTCTCACATTTTCAATTTTTCGATTTTCAATCGCGACGATAAAGTCGCCCACGCACCGCCGATGACTGCAACAAATTATATTGTTCCAATTAGCAAATTGATTTAGAGATACCCACGAAGCAAGATGTATACTAGGCACTAACCGCAATACTACAATCATGTCATATATCCCGTCATACTATCATCTTTCGCAACCACAGATTCGCGACCTTACTTTCCACGTCAATCTACGATGCGTTCGAAATGGCCGAGATTCTACGGATGCAAATACAAGCAATGAGATTGTTGAGGATAATGATGGAGGTGACACCAATAGGTGCTTGATTTCTAAGGAAATTTCGTGGCAAGAGAAAATACCTGGGCCTTGTGATGTTGGTCTTCCAAGCGATTTAGAGGAATGTGCGTCCAAAGGACGATCGGGTGTGTAGAATTGCGATGAAATCTTAAATAGGAATGCCACTTTTCTCCCGAAGTCTAACATTTGTTTGTATTGATATTTAATCACACAATTAAAAGAGTATGTAGCAACAAAGGATGGAAGTATTTCTATCTTCACTTATACAAATGCTGATGTCAGCCTGTCTGGAGCGCTATCGGCCCGCAGTAATAATGACGACTTGCAGAACCAGTTGTGTCTAAGACATTCTTTAAATTCAAGATGTATCCGAAATACTAGCGTCCCAAAATCCCAAAATCACAATGAATTAAGAGATAGAGTATCTAGAGAGGATCCTTGCCAGATAATGGCAATCATGGCAGCTATCGGCGCTGACTCTTCCAGGTAAGGCTACTTTGGTAGTGATGACATTATTGTCCTCAATCAACAATAAAGTACGATTTGACCGAAAACCACTCGTGAATATCAATTTCAGGAGTTTTCAAGAAGAAGTCTTGTGTGTGATCAAGGTATTTCAGAGTGGAATGGTCTCAGCATGCCCGGGGTGGAGCGAGGAAGAGGCAGAGGATTACGACGATAATAGAATTTTCGCTAGTGATAGAGGCATCGCCGAGATGATGAATAAAGGCCCCAGATTAACAACATACAAATTTACCACTTCTGCTGGGTCATTGTACGAATATACTATTGAACCAGTCGGCGATACTTGTTTCAGTGACGATACTGAACAAATGATTGCTGAACAAAATGATCTTTTTAGAGAAATTGATGAAAAGCGCCGAGAACTCATTCGAAAGGAATTTGAACCAATGCTTTGTTTATTTGACACCAGTGATAGTTGGGACTATCAAGCTCATATTGAAATTGTTTCCGCAGATGGATTTTCCGAGCCAAACTTATTATTATGTGCACCATTTGGAACCAAAATCATGATTCGATTTAAAGTTTATTCTTGTGACTGTAGCGGAAAAGAAGGCATAGTTTCAAAGGGTGTCACGAACAGTGTCCAAAACAATCCATCAACACAATGCAGTTTAGAGTTCGTCACATTTTTCAATCTCGCGTTCATCGTTATTGCCTTTGTAAGTAATATGGTCAAGTTTTGTCCGAATCATTCTTTTTGCACTGTCTTGATAATGAAATATTGCTTGTTTGCATGATGTGCAAAACCCAGGCTCTACTGCTTTCAATGGAAAACAACGAAAATGATTTTTCACGAATATTGGCATTGACCTCTGTTCCAATAGTATTAATCATTGGATCTACAGTTGTTTGCAACGAGTCAATTTACCATTTCAACCATCAGTTCTCTCTTCTTTACAACTTGAAACATAAAAAATCGAGTTCACTGAAAGAGGGCAAGAATTATGAAGATATGGTGTTAGAACTGCATGCTTACTACACGCACAACTTTGGAGTCATTTCTCTGGCAGGATGCGGTGCACTCACTCTTCCATCCAAGCCGGGTAAATACGATATTGAAGTTCCAACTTGGAAACCGATTTCATGTTCAAACATGGGGGAAATAAGAGGCCGCATGCAGCATTACTATTTAGGCTCATGCCTCGAGGAGATTCGTCCTTCAGATCCTGTTCCGACATCGGAGAGAGAATCCGATTGGGTGAAGGGAACTAATGTTAAATTGCTTAGTAAAGGTGGTCTACAAACAGACGGATCTGGATCAATTATGGTGCAGGTCGATGTTATGGAGAATTATTTTAAAAAGAGGAAGGGTGCTGATATGACGGTATCCGAAGAAGAAGAGTCGTATCAACATCGCGTTCGAATGCGCGAAACTGTTGACGAAGTGTTGGCACGAGTGAGGCAAAACAAGCGGGAAAGAATGGTGCGAGTTCAAGACTCTGTTAATGATGCCAACAGCAAAAGCATTACCAAATCCGTGGGCTGGCGTCGAGAAGAGAATACGCCATCAACAGAGGGCACAGGAGCTTCAAACAATTGTGGCAGCGAAATACTTGCAGGTCGAACTGCAGAAGTTTTGGAACGAGTGAAGTCTCGCAATAGCTCGTCAAACACCGGTCAAGACACGCATCTCTAACAAAAATGGTCAGTGCAAATGAATTAATTATAGAGAACCATTATCAAAACCAAATCATGAAGTGTAGGTATTTTCGAGATCGCCATAAAGTTGTAAGAAGTGCTTAGTCCCAATCATTGATATCAGAAGAAATGCCACGAATGTCAAAATCAGTCTTTCTTTGAATCACTGCAAGTGCTCATATTTTATTTGAAAATAAAAATGATGTAAAAAGTACGATACTAACAACATCAACTCATGAAATAACTCGGCAGTAGATCACACAGTCAATCTTTCTTCTTCTCCTTCAAAGACTTCAAAAAAGTAGCTGTATTTGCCCTATAACTCAAAATTTGTCCCAACAGTATAAAGTTCAAAGTCACACTAACACCATAGCTCCTCAAAATATGAAAATCCCAACCAACCTCTTTGATGGTTGTGGCTATTCTAACCAAGGAACCGGCAAGATTCATCCCCGTTGTTGCTAGTGATTGTGCTCCCGTGTGTTTTTGAGTGTGGTTGGCAATTATTTGTGATCCTCTGGAGTAGAGTAATACTATTGGATTGTATATCATTAGTATGTAATAGGTTTCGGGTGTTAACACTATTCGTGGATGCATCAAAGTTTTTTTTTCCATATGCAAGAATTCAATAATGAGAGGAATGTTATTTCAAAATATGAATAATTGCAGAAGCAAATAATGAAAAATAATTTTCACCTTGAAATACCAAAATCAAATACACCATAAAAGCCGCCAAAGCCAACCCCATCTTCCCCTTCCCAATCCTCGGATCTTCCTTATACCGCCAAATCAACGCCACCACCCCCACAGTCTGAATTTGCACCACCAAAGTTTCCCCATACGCCGTGAATGGATTCCCCCTCAAAACATTATAAAATGCTGCATTCGAATACATAATCACCTCTCCATACACGGCCGGCATCGAAAGACCGGCGGCACTTTTGGAGTTGAGAATATTGGCAATGACGGGTGCCTTGTTGATGCAGGAGGCGCAGATGATGGCGATGCCGATGGCTTTGGCGATGAGGCGGGAGAGGCAGTGGGTGGTTAGGAAGGGGAAGGGGTCGAGGCAGAGGGCGGGGGTGACGAGAGGAGAGGGATCGGTGGACCATGCCCAGTTGGCGATGGAGAGGATTAGGGGGTTGTTGATGAGGGATACCATGGTCGGTGCAAGCAATGGGCGGGTGTAGGTTTGTTGTGCGTGTTGATTGTTGGATCGAGTTGCTGTTGTTTACTTAGTAGTAGTAGTTTGTTGCGAGGATGTCGATGTACCTCTCTAGATAGAGTAGGTGCATCTAAACAGCTATTCATGTGCTACTATGCTACTCTATGTCCAATTTTTCATACTGAATCCTACGATATTTGCTACGGCCGTTTGGGATCTTCAAGTGGAGTGAATGTCACAAATCGCTCGAATCACCAATCACCAATCACCACACATTTTGTAGTAAGAACAATAAAAAGCCACCGTCGGGCACTCAAACCGACTGGGTCACCATAGGTCACCATCGCCAAGGCAGCAGTGCCAGACATCACCACCCAGAGAGGTAGAACAACAACAATCAACAACTGCCAGCATAATAATATAATCATGACAACGATTGCATTGCGTTATTCGCCCTCAAGATTATATCGCCACACCGTCCGACGCCTGGATGATGCTGTAAATAGGCATGCGCAACTTTTCGATGCACAACGCAGCAACATCCATCGACACCACGATCGCCGTCCTCTTTGCACTACTGCTACTACCGCTGGATCATTATCGAATCGAGGTCTAACCCAACAATTATTTCCACTCACGAATAATATCAAAAATAATGTCACCTTGCACAATCAACATCGCCGCCGGATTCTTTTCCACAGTTCCTCAAATAATAATCCATCCTTCATTACTTCTACTACTAGTAGTAGTAGTATCCAATTCAGCACGAATGCTGCTCCAACAGAAGACAACAACGATGATATCACTAATACCACAATTGAATCAAATGAGAAATTATTTCCAGAGGGTGTGATTCGACAATCCGATTTCTTTGACGAGCCAATTACATTTATAAAAAATGTGGATAGCGATTGTTTCGTGCATTCGACTGTTGACCAACCTTTTTTCTCAAAATCACCGCAACCTGAACAAATTGCACAATTGCAAAAACAACAACAGCAGCAATTATCGGCACATTCCCATCATGACAAACACAAAACTACTGATTCTTTGAATGTAATCAATGCCCTATCATCCTTTGATGGCATGTCCATGTGCATCATATCCCGTGGATCCGCCAATTTACACGAAGGAAATGATGGAGACGGACCCGAAGCCAAGGCAATGCATTCTTCGGCATTGGCTTGGGGTGAACTACTGGATTATTCGTGGGAGTGGAATAGTAATGGCAAACAAAACAACAACAACAACAACAACAATCATCATGGGAATGGGACAATGAATATTGCAGCTCCCATGTTGGCCGTTGCGGCAGTGGCACCGGTGGTGGCACAAGGTGGAAGACAGTATCTTCATAGAATCGATAAATGGTTAACTAAAACCGGAATGCCGCAAATGGATCAATCGCCTCCGAGTCTTNTATCTTCATAGAATCGATAAATGGTTAACTAAAACCGGAATGCCGCAAATGGATCAATCGCCTCCGAGTCTTTGGGATATGGCGTGTCATGCAGTCTCTTACCGTGATGTGTTTTTATCTACGAAAGAACAGCACGGAACACCCCCATCGTCATCATCCACAGCAGCAGTAGCAGCAACAACATCATCATCGGTGCCACTTTTGACTAGTAGAGAACGTTGGCACCTCCATGCACTGTATCAATTATTGCAAAATAATCACCAGCAAGCAATGGGAGCATATTGTCGTCTTTTAGAATTATATCCAGGAGATTTGCTGGGGTTGAGCTTAGCTTTGGATGTGGCGCATACATTGGGTGATTCAGAAGCAGCTTTGAGGTGAGCGATTGATGATGAGAGCAACATCATTATGAATTGGCATGGTTGGGGCTTTAGTCGGATCTCTGTCATCTTCGTCCAATATTTCATTATGAAACACAATCAGAATATATTTCAAAATGTTTTTCAAGTTGCGGAATAAATGTTGCATTTCTTCAACTCTATTATTTCGCTCCTACATTATCTTCATATTCCCTCTCACTCACTTATATGCACATCACGACATTATATCATGCAGGGCTGCCACCAATGTGTCAACGTATTGGTCTGAACGTGATGGAGGCCATTTACACCTCAACCCCTCTCATCCCGGCCAAACACTCGCCACCTCTCTCATTGCCGTAGGACTCTCATCTTCCGCCTCCTCTCGCGCATCTACCGCCGAACGCCTCGCCGAGTCGGCACTCGCCCGGGACTCCCAAGGAGCCGGTGGTACTTCCGTCTGGGCTCTATCTCACAGTCTTGCCGCCGAAGGAAGATCTTCGGAAATGGTGTCAAAGTTGGCGGGATTTGATGGAGCTCAATTTTATGAGGCGTGTGGGTATTTGAATTTTCACAATAGGATGGCGGGATATGGAGGGATAGCTTTGTTGGATCAACGTAGGTCAGGTGCAGAAAGAGCGGCAGTGCGGTTGTATGATGGAGGTTTTGGACGAGTATTGGAGTACAGTGGAAATGATGTACAGGGAGTAGAACGAGGAGGGGAAGATGTCTGTTTGGAGGAAAAAAGAGTGCCAAGGAATGTAAAAAAAGATATGGCAGATGCAGTGGGATCAATGTTTTCTGGTTGGTTTGGTGGTGGTGGCGACAAAAGTGAAAGCCAATCACCAAAAGTGCAATCAGTCTCAGACGGTTCTATTTCAAATGAAAAGGCGGGAACGAATGAAAGAAAACAACATCAGGTGTCAAGGAGGGCAGTAGAAGACGTTCTTTGCTGGCTTCCTCCGAGTCCTATTTTGCTCACGAATGCGACAGCACTACTGCTACGCCTAACACTTTGTGATGGAATTGCGCCCTCTGATCAACGATGGGCAGATCTAACTGTGGCATGGAAACTAGCATTACAAACAGACAGCCGAGGAGACGATACATCCCCTAATGTGTCTTCGATTGGTTTTATGCCATTGGCATCGGTAGCGTCGTCACTCTTGCTGGACCCTAGTCAGCTCATTTCGAATGATTTGCCACATCCTACATTGCTGAATGCTATGCATGGCTTGCACAAAATGGGAAAATTAATGAAGCTTGGCGAATCATACGTCGCAACTAGCAAGCGGCGTGGACTTGATAGCTCATCTCTAGACGAATGGAAAGTCGTCATGCAGCACTTGGCAAATGCTCGAGACTCCAGCCAACGATGGGAATTGTCGTCTGGGATGTCATCTGCCACATACTCACACCTTATCACTGACGGCTCTACCGACTCTTCTATTAGACAAACTCGACCCATTGGTTGGGATTTAGACACGCGACAATTCCTGGAATATGCTCTCTGCCACGCTGCAATGGAAGTGGGAGACCACGAGAGTTTGTGCTTGGCACGAGCGATTTGTAGCGAGGGTACCACATTGCGTTCTAACTGCCCTGAGGTGTGGTGGAGATATGCACGTGTTTTGGATAGGTTGGGCGATGAAGTGGCAGCTGAGAATGCCAGAGCGGCGAGTGTTAGTTTAGGGTCAGGAGAGGGAGGATCAACATTTTAATGCGAACATTTTGGAATAGACAGTTTTGATGATGATGCGTTCTCGACATGCCAAAATTGGTCAAAAAAATGCAGTCAACAGAAATAGATATGTTTCCATTTTTATTCTCGAACTATAAGTACGATCCAAGCTGTACTGCACACCCATAACCCTGCAAAGAGAACATTTTGTATCCCACCCGTTGCAGACGGTGTAAATATCTTCAGCGAACTTTGTCAAAAATATTACCATGTCAGGCATTGCTTGATTGTGCATCTTTTCTCCCGAAATTTAGCACACCATAATCAAGTGGGAAACTTGACAAATTTCTCTACCTTCCAGCCGATACAACGAGTGACACTAACAAGCATTGTATCTAAAACTTTCCAAATTAAATAACCATTCAAAACAAAATGAAAATGATCTGCTTTTTGTTCCACATGATGTGTGCAAAAACATGTTCTAAGTTCTAAGCATCCACTGTTAAATCTACATCATTGAATACACCTATTCTCATTTTTTCATCAATTTCTTTCATTTCCGATGCACCCCCAACATCAAGTTTAAACTGCACAAGCTTTTGCGCAATATTTTTGTGCTTTTTCTTTCCTCTCCTTTTCTCTCCTTTTNTCCTCTCCTTTCCTCTCCTTTAATAATCTCAGAAGGCGGTTGTGTTGAATTGTTAATACAATTCTGATGGCAAATAATCTCAGAAGGCTTCAACTGGCACGTGGAATTATATTTTGAAAATATTGAAATTCTTGAAAATCCATGTATAGTTTCATTGTCGAGACCCAATACTGCAATATCGCAACCACCGGATTTGTGTCGCTCCATCATTTGTTCATGGTCTGGATCAAGATTGATTTCCTGGAATAAATATACTCCTCTACATATGAGCTCATGACGATTAATGTCAGTTTTGTTATACACCTCCTTCATGGATGAATAAACTGCTCCGGGCCCAATGTTCTTGAACTTAATTTCCCGCTTTCCTTCCAAGTGATCCCTCACCAGTTCTATTGAACGGAGAATCAGCGGGTGCCCTATTATAATGTAAATACAAGGGTGGTCATATTCAAGTGTGAGTGTTGGTCCAAGTCTTTCAAAAATCAAGAATGTGTATCAATACACAATATGGCATCAGTGCTGTTCTCACCTGGAGGTGCTCCCAAGATGGCCTGAAATATTGCTGTCCCCTTTACATTGAGGGATGAAATAACATCCACGCCTTGCATAATTTGAGTTGCGAATGATGAAGATAACAATTGAATGTCATTGTCCAAGTAAAGTCCACCATGTAGATACAACTGCACTAGTCGGCACACATCACTTTTATATTTCCCATTGGTATTGTTGTGTGTAAACCATTGGATCACTTTAGGAGAGTGCTGAAGAGCATCGGTCAATTGAATCTTCCGCAGACATGATGCATCACTATCTGAAACAAAATTCCATCCTTGGAAAATATCAAGATTGCGTTTTACGTTCCATTGATGCAATTCTGGTAATTCTTCAAATCCATCCTTTGAGTTTACTAAAATATTTGGCGGTATTCGTAAAACACGTGCTAAAGAGCTATCAAGTTCCTGAGTGTAACTTAGATGGCTCAGAAAACGTGGGGGCGTCGAATACGATTGATGTGAGATTGCTCTTGTTTTGCCAAAGGGACAGTGAACATTTTGTGTAGCAAACAATGTGTCCGTGGTAGTGGGGTGGGTATGCATAGTATTCATTGAGATCAGAGTGCTGCTCGTCATTTGAAGCTTTTGCCATTGGATCATTTTATGAAGGAGCAATATATAACAACAGCATGATAGTGTCACAATGGTCCATAACCAAGCCATGCTGGACCACCATTTATTCGTCCTTGATCTTGGTGTCATTTTGGATAGGAGCTAAATTTAGATTATAACACCAATATCTGAGGCGCTTGTTCTATCAGACGATATTGGCGTTATTGTAGGTACAGCTTCTGTTTCTCAAAAGAGAGCGGCTGGGTGGAGTTGGAATATGGTATGTGTTGGAATTAATAGCGTCGAGATTTGGACGAAAATTATTATTATGAGCACCTACATAAAAAAATTGTCCTTTCATGGACCCATTTGAGTCCTTCCATGGCCTTTAATTATT
>JALLAR010000261.1:0-18323 GCA_036939335.1 Conticribra guillardii
TTATTGTTTTTTTTTAACAAGGAATCGATTGAAATACTAAAAATTACAAAAAAAAATCAATCTAATAAAAGCATTGCTATCCACCACACCGCAGACATACTATTATTATGGTAGTATGCAAAATTTGGGGAACAAAATGAATAATCCACGTGGAAGTATGGACAGACGCGCGCGCACAACAACAACAACATGATCCCATAACAACATCAAGCTGAAGGTCGTAGTAGTAGGTCGTAGGTACGTACCTACTCTACTATTGTACCTCAAGACTCAAGACTAACAACATCAACTTGAAAGATATCTGAATGCACGTGTAGGAATCAATATATCTTCAAATGTTGCATTCGGCGAGATAGATAGATGGGAGATGTTGCTTCGCGCGCGTTTGACACGTCCATTCATCATCATCACAGAATGCATTTGAGATAAGCCAGGATAATAATTAATTCCCAAACCCATTGCCGCCATCGATCGACGTCTCTCACAGGCAGGGTGTTCCTCTCGACAATATTACTACTACTATACAAAAAGCAAACAACCACGCACACGCGAACCGCCTCACTAGATAATTCAAATACACACCATGAAGTCCACAGTAGCCGCCGCCACCGCTGCATGCCTCCTAGCACTCCACTCAACAACATTCACCACCACCATGGCCTTCGCTCCCACCGCCGTCACCCATCCCGCCGCTCGCTACTCCTGCAGTAATCCATCGTCATCACGAACAGCATCATTACAACAGGCCACCATGGCGGCTGCCGAGCTGACGGACCTTTCCGAAGACGACTTGATGGAACGGATTGGCGTGGAAAAGAACAAATTGGCCATGGGAATTGATGCCGATGAAGTGTTGCAGTTTATTGGAACGTAAGTCGTGATGTGACGTGACATGACGTGACGTGATGCGGTGTGATGTGTTGGATTTGGAGGACAAGAACGGGAAATATTGAATTGTGCAGTGTTTATTGTTGATCAAAAGTATGTAGTCTCGGCACAGCATATTTTGTGGAACGATGGAGTCTGTGAAAGAAAATTTGGATTGGTGGAGCTTGAGTGAATCAATATCATTTCTCGTGATGGGCACTTCTTGGCATAATCGTGCAAGCCCATTTTGGTGATGACTATCCTTATGATGATGAAGGGATGTTTTATCGAGACTTTTCGGGGGCATGGGGTCGCGCACCTTCAACTCCATAGAAATGCAATCATTTTTCCATATTTTATTAATTTCGAATGTCATTGCCGATTCTCACCTTCTTCCCCCCATGTAACTCATTCCACTCGGCATTTATTTATTCATTCATTCATTATTCGTCACATACATTATGCCATCATCAACAAAACCATCAACATTATCAGTCGTGAAGATCTCGTCAACAAATTCCAAAACGATATTCCCAAATTCTCCCGCTCCGACGCCGAACGCGAAGTCGACAAATTCCTCATGGACGGAGAAATGCTCGACATCTACATCAAATACAGTCAACGCAAGGCCGAGGACCCCAATTGGGAACCTCAGTATGCCGAAGAGGATAATAGTCCATTTGCCGTGTTTCAACGCATTGTTTCAACGTATGCCATTTGGATCATTGGGGGGTTGTTGGTGAAGGATTTGGTTACGGATTATATGAGCAAGCAGAATGGAGGAGGAGGAGAGGAGGTTTTGGTGGCTTCGTCTCAGATTATGGATGTGGTTCATCATATTTCATCAACATTGTCGGTGTGAGTCGTTGAGTGAGTAGGGAGAAAATAATTGGAAATGATGATATTATGTTGCAGAGCAACCTACTTTTCAATATGTAATGAATCCGAGGGATATTGTGAGTATGAAAATGACATCTCTAGTTACAAACAAATATTATTACTGGCTCTTTCTTGTAAAATGGGGAATATTGATAAATATCGATCTTTGGTCGTGTGTTTGATGTGGTGGACCAGACATGCATGCCCTGTAGTTATCATGATGTAAGGAATACACGTTATTATCAGACATATAAAACAGTTATTATCTTTAGACTGTATCCAACAGCTCTCTAGGGAGAACCATCATTACCCAACTAAAAGGCACTAAAAATTTGGTTGCCTCCCCACAAATGCTGATCATTGACCATCAAATAATGATGGAGCTGATCCTGGTTGGAATATGTGGTTGATATGATACTTCGCCATACGGCAATTATTGTTTGGCCTGATGTTTAGTTTTGGAATACAACACTTCTTTACTTGGAGTATCATATTATAGTTTGGCGTGTATTGCCATAGATGCCACGTTTTTACTCTCAGCCTCGCTTTGAAATCTACTCCCATTTTATCAACCGATGTACATGGAGTTTTAATGTTTGAATCATCCACGATATAAGCTGGTTCGGTTTGGATAAAAAAATATGATGTGTCATGAGAGTATTTAATTTCAGGGAATACTTTAAACAATGAATGCGAGGTTTTCGCATTTGAAACTGATTAAAACAGGGTTCGTACAAGAGAATGCAAATAGGTTTAGCCCAGGATTGGGGTGGCATATGCATAATCCATATTATTACAAACAAAAAACGAAAAGCGAAATGGACTTCTAAGATCATAAAACTCGAAACATTCAAGTTTGATGTGCTATTCTTTAGAATTGTTTTCTTTTGAACAAATATTGAAAGTCAGTGCTTCCATTATTTTGAGTGAGCACATTATTTGCTGAGGAGCTGCAGCCCAAGTCTTTTTCTCGGTTTAGGACTCAATTTACCCGTTCCTTTTTTGTCAAAGATCCTTTGCCATGACTTGGTAGGAAATAATACCATGACAACTACTTGCCCCTTGCTCAAACCGACTGGCTGTTAATCTAGTCCAACCAATTTCCAATTGTTCGCCACCTTCCGGAGCCTCAATCATAATCCCCTTTCCTTCCACGCCCTGAAAATCCAAGCTGCGATGCCGACATGACCAAAACCACGTCCCAACTATGAATTGATTTTGTGCAAGAAAATAATTCACCCAGGCCTTGGCTAATGTTGCATGCTCCTTTGGTATTTCTGCCACAGCATCTATTCTTTCCAAAATGTATTTGGATCGAGATAGGGCCACGTGTTTATTGTCTCTTTCATAATGATAACCGACGGATGTATATTCTGGGGGCAGATCATCATCATCATTGTTCGGCGACACGAATTTTACACCTGCGTGCTTAACCCCACTAGTAAACACTTCTCTCGCCTTGGACAATGATTCCTGTTTTGAGTGAGTTCCAACAAGACGCAATTCTGCAATGTCAATTTTGTTCAATAAATGGTCTAATAACGTTTCTTTCGTGGGGAATGAATGTTGATTGGAAAAGCAAATTAAATGATCTGTTTCATTTCCGCCTAGAGTAGGTGGCATTTGTTGCATGCATACTCGAAAAAGAATTTTTCTGACTTCGCAGCGCACGAAATGGTTGGCGATGCTTATGGAGCTTAGGCTTTGCGGGGGTAAGAGGGAGAAGATCTCGTACCCTGCTGCATTTAGTATGTCTTCGAAGGTGGTGTTTGTATTCTGCATTTATAATTTTATTCGACAGGGTGCAGTGGGTCTTGTATCCACACTCTGAGCGACCGACGTCGAAAACAATGTCGTACTACCATCCCCCCAGCCACAATGGAACGGGTTGTTAGTTGTTACCCATACCTCCTCTGTATGGATTCCCTCGACAGATTCCACAGGAGAAACTACTGTAAAATTTATGGAAGATTTTTAACACTACTAAGTACATGATATTATTCTACCTAGATACCTAGTAGCACTAAAATTAAAGGACGACGGACGACATTATCATCATACGATAGACACAATATCTAACGAAACCGCCGTGCATAGCAGACTCCGTCCGACGCCGCCGACCTCCACGCTCCAAGGACCCCCTGCCCTGCATACCCTGCCTTATCCAACGCCCACCTGCATGATGTTGTAGTATAAGATGTACTCTATTATTATTATTTATGGCAGTACTTTGGTATGGTACCATAAAAACTGCTTCTCGTTTTTATTGTTGTTTGCAAGAAATGCTGAGCTGCGTGACGGCACGAGACGGAGATGAGGTTGATCGCCCATCATTTGGGGAGTTATTCTTCGCGGAGTGCCCCCGCCCATCATGAGAAGTTCTCATCTGTTCTCATCAGAGCAGCAATTCAATTCAACTTGCCCAATTTAATTCTGGAATTGTTTAGTACACGAGACACAACAACATTCTTTTTTGTGATGCAACGCCTCAATTATAGCAGATGATATTATTATTCGCCGCGATTTGAATTATTCCACCTGACAATTCACATGCATATCACTTGATAAACTATTACAACACAATACTATTTATTATATCTAATACTCGTCGCAATATATGAGCTCATCGACTCCACGAGAGATGCTATCAACAATTAACATGCCTTCGCCGAAACAATTGGGGTACACCCTGGGATATCTATACCTGATCACTGCCTCGTTGGCGACCGCCACGAAAATTGACAATGATGCTATGGATTCTTCTAACCATTTGCCAGGCGTGGATGCTTTGGCAGCAGCACATCTTTCTCCTTCTGATGCGATCAAGAAAGATCAATTTAATCGACAATTGATATTAAAACGTATCAGAAATCCGTTTCCCGAGGTACCCGAGAAAGAGTCGACAAAAAATCAAGAAGAAATCGCTGGTGTGTTGGTGGGCGAAATGCATGCGAAATCTAAGAAAGAGGAAAATGAACACAAAAAGGCCAAAACCGAAAAGAAAGGCAAGACCGAGAAGAATGCCAAATCCAACAAGGCAAAAAATAAACTTGTGGAGTGCGATTATTCAACTGAAGAAATCTGCTACGAAAACAACAACAACAAGGCAATATCATGCGCAAATATTGCTGATGGAGGATGTCCTTGTCCCAAGGGCCAAGAAAAATGTGAAGAATATCCTGGCTACGATGATGATAGTGTCGGCTACTCATATTGCGCTTCGGTCTGCTGTAACTGGGAAACCGAAGAAACCTGCTATGATGACAACTGGAACCCCTCATACTGTGCAGCATATCAGGATGGAGGTTGCCCTTGTCCCGAAGGCCAAACAAAATGTGGTGCCTCTGAAGAATACTCTGGCTATTGCGCTTCGGTCTGCTGTAACTGGGAGAACGAAGAAACCTGCTATGATGACAACTGGAACCCCTCATACTGTGCAGCATATCAGGATGGAGGTTGCCCTTGTCCCGAAGGCCAAACAAAATGTGGTGCCTCTGAAGGATACCCTGGCTATTGCACTTTGGTCTGCTGTGATTTCGACAACGTGGAATCCTGCTCAGATCCCAACAACTGGAGCGCCCCCCAATTCTGTGCAGCACGTGCTAATGGTGGATGTCCTTGTCCCGAAGGCCAAGCGAAATGTGAAGTATATCCTTGGTACTCCTATTGCACTTCAGTCTGCTGTGACTGGGAAACCGAAGAAACCTGCTACGATGAAAACTGGAACGATGACGCCTTGAATGACCCCTCATACTGTGCAGCATATGAGGATGGAGGCTGCCCTTGTCCTGAGGGCGAAGTGAAATGTGGCGCAACTGAAGGATACGCAGGATATTGTACTTCATTGTGCTGTGGTGATCCTGAAATCTACGACACATGCTATGATGAAAATTGGAATCCCTCAAACTGTATAGCACATACCGATGGAGGATGCCCTTGTCCCGAGGGCGAAGTGAAATGTGGCGCAACTGAAGGATTCTCGGGATATTGTACTTCTTTGTGCTGTGATTTAGCAATCGAAGACACATGCTACGATATAGAAAGCCCCGATTATAGCGTAATATGCAAAGCACATTCTGATGGTGGTTGCCCTTGCGCTGAAGGCTATGAAAAATGTGATGAAACTGAATATTCCCCGGGATATTGTGATTCGAAGTGCTGGGACTGTGATTCAGAAACTGAAGAAATCTGTTATGATGACGATTGGAACATAGAGTTGTGTGCACCATATGCTGAAGGTGGATGTCCTTGTCCCGAGGGCGAAGTGAAATGTGGCGCAACTGAAGGTTACCCAGGATATTGTACTTCGTTGTGCTGTGATTCAGAAACTGAAGAGACGTGCTATGATGAAAATTGGAATCCCACACACTGTGTAGCATATGAAAATGGTGGTTGCCCTTGTCCTGAAGGAGAAGAGAAATGTGGGGCCTTTGAAGGATACAGTGGGCATTGCACTTCATTCGTGTGTTGTGATTCAGAAACTGAAGAAACGTGCTATAATGAAAATGGGATCCCAGAGTCATGTGCAAAAATTGATGACGGAGGATGTCCTTGTCCCGAAGGAGAAGAGAAATGTGGAGCCTTTGATGATTACTGGTATTGCACTTCGTTTGTGTGTTGCAATTCAGAAACTGAAGAGACGTGCTTTGATAAAAATTGGAATCCCTCATACTGTGCAGCATATGCCGATGGAGGCTGCCCTTGTCCCAAAGGAGAAAAGAAATGCGATGCCTCTGAAGGATACCCTGGGTATTGCACTTCCGTTTGTTGTGATTCAGAAACTCAAGAAACGTGCTATGATGAATATTGGAACCCGAAGTCATGTGCAAATATTGCTGACGGAGGATGCTCCTCATCGTTGAAATTTTCCCACCGCGTGATTGGCCGCAATGGAGCACTGGCGCCAAAAGAAATGGCAGTGGAAGCTGCTCGTTCCCACATCATGAAGATTGGAGAGAAGAAATTGTCGACAGCAAGGTTAGCCCCAAATGGGGCCGCCAGAAGAAAGTCACAGAAAGAGAAAACCAATTTCATTCATGCCATGAGAGGATCATCTTAGAATGATTCAAGTTATTATTGGATTTGATTATGTTGCGAGAAAACATGTAGAAGACAAGCTAGCAAGCCAAGCCCGCTGCCACACCCACGACCTCTGAACCAAGCTCCGGAAGCTTCACCAGTGCAGGTGGTGACCTGTCTGACGTTGTAGAAAATCATTCCGGCGATCTTGTTTCGGCGTCTTTCAAGATCACGGTGTCTTATCTTTTGTTGCGCCGTTTGTCATTATTGCATCTTTGACTTCAATTGAAGTTTTAGATTATTTTATGAATTCGTGGAGGAATGAATATTGGCAGATTGTTGCATTTATACTTTTTTAGGTTCTACACAGGTGTGTAGTGCAATATGTAGTAGAATTAGGAGCAGTAGTTAGGCATAATTGGCGTTTTCTTGGTAGATATCTTCAAAAATATGATGTCGCTACAGAATACTCATGCGTGCATGCTCTCTCTAGGAGAACAAGGTGAACAATGATAAAAATTGGTAGAAATAGGATATTGAATATGATTAAAGGTGCATTTGCAATTATAACATTATCATCTTTTGAGTATTCGTCAACTATGTTGTCATCGATATTTTTTGTTCTTTCATTAACAATTTCAATAATCCACGCTTTCATTCTTTTATTGCATCATTTTATTTATAAGTTGACCATCAATTCTCCTTTTAGTATTTATCAATAGATATCTGTTTCTTGGCCTCCATTGATTGTTACTCTATTACATATACCTCTATATTTCTAACGTGAACCAAACCCCTTGAAAGGCAACTTCCTCTTCTTCCTCTTCTTATCCGCCTCCCTCCTTTGCTCCCTATTCATCTTTTCTCTCGCCTCAATTTCATTCTCGTCCAACCCTTCAAACTCTTTGGGGTTGTACAAGTCTTCAAATACTCCATCGTAAACAAGTTCTCCTTCGTCTTCGTCGCCTACTTCATCGAAGAAATCATCATCGTCTTCGTACAAGCCTTCAATGCCGAGGAATCCTGCCGTTTCTTCGGTTAGGGGAAGCATTTTGCGCAATCCACCCTTTTCCATGAATGTAATCATGTCATCTTCGCTCATTTCAAACCCTTCCTCCTCGTCCTCGTCCTCGTCATCGCCCTCCACCTCTTCCAACGCCGAATAAATCACATTACCTTCCTCATCCAAATCTGCCCTCGTCATCATTCTTCGCTTCTCCTCCTCCTCCTCTTGCTCCTTCTTCTTCTTCAGCCTCAACTTCTTCATCGCCCTCTCGTCATCCTCCTCCGTCTCTTTCTTCTTCCCCTGATCCAACCTCACCACCCGTCCCTTAATCTTTAAATTCCTCGCACTCTCCATCGCCGAAGTCGCCACCATTGGTTCATAAAACATTAAAAACCCATACCCCTTGCTCTGCCCCGTCTTCCAATCTCTAATGATTTTAATGCTTTCGATCCGTTCTTCGACCATGTCAAGGGGAATGGTCCAATGGGCGGCAAACAGTTGAAGAATATCATCTTCGGTGGCATCGAAAGGGAGGTTTCCGATGAATACTTTGGTGGGATCAACGAATTTTTTGGTGCCCTTGCGTCCGGCGGTGCGGAGTCGTTCGTTGTTGATTTCTACGAGGGAGCCGGATTTGGAGGAGCGGGAACGTTTCTTTTTGGAGGATACTTTCATTTGAATGGTGGAGCTCTTTTTGACTGAGAGAGAAATAATATTTGATGAGATGTAAATAATAGGTAGTGCGTTATTTTATAGTTTGTTTGGAAGGAAGATTGTTGATGGATGGGTGGACGGGTGGACGGGTAGATGGATGAATGAATTCAAAGGATAGATGGATAGTTTTGTGAATAGGATAAATTGATATAATTGAAATCATGTTTGAGTATTAGTGTATATTATAGTATGAAAGAATCCGAAATAAAGAACAAGAAAAAAACTTCAAAATCGCAATGAAAAGTGCACACCAATTTCATATAAATAAGAATTCATAACAATTAATAACAATAATAATATGCATGACACGTACCAAAGACGAAGGAACCATACGATCCAACCCCACCAAAACCTAAACCTCCGCCATTCTCCTCCCTAGCTGTTGTTCTTGTGTCATCCTCCGTAATAAATGATGACGACGAGAATAAATAATTCCCTCGATGAAAATCATTTGCGGTAAAGGACGAGCTGCATCGCGAAGACAAGATATGATTATTCGTGGAGAATGCCAGTGAGTTTGTCGCCGGCAATAGTGATGCTACTGCGAGTGCGAAAAAGAGGGTGGCAGTTGCCACGATGGTGCGACACATGATTCTGTTATTATTTGTTGTTTGTTGTATTATAAATAATTTTAGTGTGGAGATTTTATTGTGTGGGTGACAGCGTGGCGTGGCGTGATTGTGCTGAATTGTTTGGATGGGAATTTGAATTGATTGCTACTCTATATTATTGACGGAATAAGGAAATAATAATTATCATGGTTGGTACTACATTGTATTTGCGTCGATGGATGGATGTGAATGAAGAACAAAAAGCTGTGGGGCTACTTACGATAAACGATAAGTAGTTATGGATTTTGATAGATTTTGATAAATTTTGATGGATGGGTGTCATGAATAAATTGATGGATGATGGATGATGCACTCTAAGTACTACCTCTAGTAGTACTATGGTACCACGGCGAACAGCAACAAAACGAAGGCCAGACACACAAAAAGCGAGAGGAGAATAATTAACACTTCCTCTCTTTTTTAGAATACTAAAATGGAATAAAAACAAAACAAGTCTTGTTCTTGTTTGTCAAGCCGGCCCTACTATCTAAAATAATAATAATGCTCTTCTGTTTTAATTAATGACAAAAATGGCGTCGTACACTACGTCTTTGCTCTTACCTACCTTCCGTCGGACAACATTCAACATAATACTATTATTTACACACTGATTCATTCGATGATCTTTATTCCTTCCTTCGCCGGCATGCCGTATCTAGAGCACACGAGATAGTACGAGTTGTACAATAGAGCGAGCGTTACCATCATTAATACGGCCGGGCATGTGCGTCAAAGCCACATTCATCTAGCAGCATGGTATGGTAGAGTAGAGTAGTATTCACCAACCTAATCATGACGACGATGATGATGTAGTATCTAGAGGTACCACTACCATAACGGATCACGTTCCTCGCACGCCATCTCGCAAAGTGAATATAGAAAACGGTCAGTCGCTACTACTACAATACTTACCAGATGGGAGTAGCGCACTCGCTCGGCCGGTTAGTTCGTCGTCAGTCGTCAATCCTGAATCATAAAATCGATCCGGCTTTGCTGCAGTGTTGATTGTTGTTTTGACCAGAATGTGTACTATGCGAAGCAAGAACGCGGATTCAAATAATAGTGTGCGAGGTTGAAAAAAATACTGCAATGCCAGCTGTGCAACAAAGCTACCGGTGCTAGTTATTTATTTATTTATTTCTTGTTAAACTATATTTTTGTCGTTGGTGGAATTGTTATCGTTCTCACTGTCGGAATGAATTGGCGGACTGACTTTGGCTGGCCTTTGATTGACTTTGACTGAATAACTAACAGATTGACTTGCTCAATATTGCGATTACAATTTTCTTGTTTGAAATTTTTATGATGCACTCTTCTTGTTCATTCTCTCACTTCGTCCTCTGAATATCGTATTACAATTACTTTCACAAATATAAATTATATCCCCGCGTGCCTGCAATCAAAAGAACAAACCAATTTTAAAAGAGTCATTATTGCAATCATCATCATCATCATCATCATGTCCTCATCCTCCTCCAAAAAATCGCCCGGCAAAAGCCCCAGCTCCAACCTTCGTAAAAAATTACCCAAATTTATAAAAAAGAAGGACAAATTATTGTCATCCACCGCCGCATCCGTACTATCATCCAATATCAATCTATCCCCCGTCCATGAAGATTATAGTACCGCCGAAGATGATTTTGGCATGATTGGCGAATCGAGACGACTATTGTCACTTTCTCTACAGCAACATCATGCTACTACTAATAATGAAGGATTATTACCACCTCCTCCAATAATACCGACATACTCCACCAATGCAGCAGCAGCATCAGCACCCAGCATCAATGCCGTAGTACGATCCATGGTAGCACCAATCGCAGGAACACAACAACAACAACAACAACGTTCCATCGGATATCGAGATTTGAATACTGCGGGGGGCATTCTTAATTTTGATGCCGATTATATTGAGCATGTGGTGCATAATTCTTCCAATAGTAAAAAGAAGGCACCCTTGCAGAGAGATTGGGGTCGGAGAAACATTGCTGCTGGCAGTAGCAGCAGTAGTGTTAATTATGCAACAACATCAGCAGCATCCTTGGGCAGAGAAATGGAACGTGCAAGATTAAAACAAAAAAACATGTCCCATTCTGCCCCCCCCTCCGCTGCTTCTCATGCAGATTACAATGCATCCAATATGGCATTGTGGGGGAGTGATGAACGTTTTGATCGCGGTGGCTCAAATAATGATTTATCATTGGCAGAGGCCATGGGTGCCAATATGGCAATGTGGAGTCGTGATGAACGATTCATGGCGGAGGCGGTTGGTGGTACTGTCAGTGGTAGTGGTGGTCGTGGCGGTGCCAATAATAATTACAGTAATGATGAGGATGATGATAATAATGAGGATTACAATCGTGGCAACGAGGAGAGTCATCACTACAACACCATCAACAAGAACTCCGTCAATTACGCACAGGAACATCATGCTCTAATAGATGCTGAATATGCCAATTCCAACAACAGCGCCAACAATAATTTCGTCACTGTCAATACCAATTCCAGGGATAATGCTCTTGGCCAAACGAACAACAATAATCCAACCATGACATCCCTCCCCGTGTCTGGAGAAGTAGACTTACTCCAACAAGCGATTGAACGACGATTACTACTTCATAATCGTATTGCTGCCATGGAGGCTGCCAAGGACGAGTTGACAAGAAGCAGCGGGGCCACTAGTAGTATAGAATCGAATCTCTTGATGCAAATTGAACGAAAAAAGCAGGAAAAGAAGAAGATGAAGAAAAAGAGCAGTAGCAGAAAAAGTAGTAGTGTCAAGAAAGAGTCAGAGAGGGAACTGCATCATCAACAACAGCAGCAGCAACAACATTTGATTGGGGAATCATCGGTGAGTGGTATTGGATCCAAGCAACATACTCCTCAGTCATCCTCTTACAAAGAAACTTCCATGAGGCATCCACCAAAGCATAATGAGGGTGCCACAACATGGGAAGAAGACGAGGAAGATGCTGCAAGAATTATTAAGCATCATCCCTCGGATGAAGATCCAAATGACTACAACAACACCAATAACATCAACCCCCACAATACAAGTAACAACACCAACAATGTTAGCAACAACCAAAAAAAATGAAGAGACGACAAAGCAAGCATAAAGAATACAATGAAGTATCAGAGCGCATTAAACTCGAAGCTCAGGAATTTATGAATTTTGAATCCAAGTATGCGGGTGACCAGAATAATGCGACTGCTGATTATCAACAACTGGAGAGGTCGTGTAGACAGAAGGCAATGGACAGAATTTTGCCTTTTAGTAGCAGCGGGGAGAATGATGATTTGACAAATGAAGAGGGGCAGGATATTGCGGGATGTGAGAGTCATTTGGAGAATCATGTTACGGGGGCTGCATATGATGATGAAATGATGAAGAGTTTTGATGGAAGGAACAATGGGTTTGATGACATGCAAGGCATTGTAGATGAAGGCGATGACTACAATACCGAGGATTTGGAAGATGTTTCTGATCAAGACATTAGTGAGCAAGAAGATGATGAAGAATATTGCAACAAAAGCGATGGTGGAGATTATGAGGGTGCATATCAAGAAAAAGGGGAAGTAGTGCAGGGTTCGTTCTTTTATGACAATGAACAAGTCGGGGAAGAAGATAATGATGGTGGTTCGTCTTCTCATTCATTGCATCAAAGCAACAACCGGTTAGATCTTTCTCTAGGTGCTAGTGATAGTATTGAACATGATTCTTCCTCCGCTTCTGTAAACACCCCCATACCTCAGAGTCATTTTGAAGGGATTTCAGATCCATCCATGCAACCAGATGACGGCCCAACTCCCCAACAACTTGCGCGATACTCCAATATGGTTCGTCTGGGCATACCAGACGTGGCAGTCCTCCGGTCGATGGAACGAGATGATATAGCAAAACCGAAGGCAGTGTTGTTTTCTTTAAAGGAACAATGTCAAAAGAGTAATACTAAGAGTGAAGACCGCGGAAGTTCCAAAACAGTGCCATCGTTAGAAGGGGCGGATCGGCAAGATATTTGGACTAAGAAGGGGTCAGACACTGCTTCCCAAAATGATACTGATGACACGTCCAACGATGACGGCAAGGATGATAATGATCAACCCAGCAAACTCCAACCACTTTGTGATCACCCAGAATACTCAAAATATTACAAAATGCTCAAAGCCAAAGTCCCTAAATCTTGGGTAAAACGTGTCCTTGAGGTAGATGGGAAGGATGCTCGAGTATTGGATTTAGATCCAAATCTGCCATTGGCAGAACAGGTGGCAGGGGCAGAAGTGGACGAAGATGGAAATATTGATTGGGACAAATTAAAAGTAATTCGAACTGTGTCGTCAACAGCATCAGTAGATTCGTTAGAGGGTGGTACTGTTTTAGGTGGAGGCAACGCCATAGGCGAAAGAAAGAGGTTACTCATGGCGTCAGAGGCTAACTCGACAACTCCAGATAATATTCCAGCAGACACCATAGCTTCGGTTAGGGCGGAATTAGCTACAATGGTTGCAAAGGCTGGGCGTTTATCAAGTGGATCGTCCACCAGCAGTAGTCTTTCAGGCATGCAAAGGGACGGCAGTGTAGAGTCCAGTTTAGATGAAAAAGCACCATCCTCGGATGGTGATGATATTGATAGAAAATTACCATCGATTCGTCCACCGAATCCGCCAAATGCAAGCAACAGGCAAAATCCCACTGCCACTGTGTCAGATATTTCTTCCGCTGCAGTTGCTGCTTCAAATGCCAGAATGGAACGCTTGAGAGCTCTGCGTGCAGAACGGGGAGACGAGTCCTCTAATGCCGAGCCGAATATGGACACAGGACGTCGCCGCCAAAATGTGGATGAAATTCGTGGACGTAGTAGTTACAACCTAGCATCTGCATCAAGGCTATCATCTTCTGCGCTCTCACCATCAGCTGCTTTGCCCAGAACAGCTGCTGGTAGTAGAAAACAAAACTATGACCATCTCCCGCTAAAAGATGGTGTGTACTTCATTTTTATTGTTGGTTTATTTGATGTGATGTTACTTGTTCATTCATCCTAACATTTTTGACGTTCAACTTCTGTCGTTGTTATACGGAATTTTATTTTAGATCCTCGATTTGCGAAATATTTCCAAATGATCCGCTCGCGGGTCCCTAGATCGTGGGTAGAGCGAGTTATTGAAGTAGATGATCGTGATCCTGCCATTTTGGACCTTGATCCCAATCAATCTCTTGCTAGTCAAATTGGGGAGGAGGAATTGGTGGAGAACGATGCGTCGTCATACACCCCATCATTGGATGAATCAGGAAAGAGCAGATTCTCACGACATGAGAAAGATGGATCTTCTCGCTCTGATCCTTCAATTGCAACACCATCAATAGATGGAGACGAGATTGATAAGAGAGGTGTTGGTGATGCGAACACATCCGAAGCTCACCCTCCAGTTGCCACACAATTGCCAGATGAAGATGAAGTTGATAAAAGAGCTGTTGATGCTGGGGACGCACAGGAAGCTCAGCCACCTATCACTTCAATACGAGAATCTCAAAATGATGACGACCTAAGTGTTGCATCAAGCATGACATCCTTCCGTGATACCAATGCTGAAAGCTCGCGCGTTGATTTGTCCGCAAAGATATCTAGATTCTTGGACCGTATGGATTCGCGAATCAAGGGCGATGCTCCTGACAAAACATTGGACTCTGCTGACAATGGAGCTCCTCGTTTATCCAGCTCGGAAGATATTGAAGGAAGATTTTCTATGCTGATTGAAAGATTTGGCTCTGAAGCTAAGCCTCCTAAAGACGAAGAAGTCGAAGTTTCGGATGAGCAACATCAGTTGTTGGAGAGAAGCCAGGCAGATATATCGAAACTTTCGGCGCTCTTGGCAGCCAAACTTGGCCAAACGTCGGCTGGTGCCGAGGATAGTGCTGGATCGACTCAATTACAACAATTGCCTATGGATCAATCGGATTTGGCAAAACTTCAATCACTCCTATCGCAGGTACTGTTGAAAGTGGAAAACACTCAGCCAGAAAGCGAGACACGAGAAACGCCTATAATTGAGGCCTCGGCATCTCCATCCAATAAAAATGCAGCACTAGAAACTCTTTTTGCCAAACGCGCTGCTTTGGCAGAGGCACCAGTGCCTATTAAAAATGATCCTGAGTATCAAAAGTACTTTAAGATGTTGAAAGTTGGCTTGCCAGTTGCCTCTGTAAAGCAAGCTTTAATGCGAGATGGCAAAGATCCTTCAGTTGCTGATTTTGATCCTGAGAAGCCTTATGCTAGTCAGGCACAAGCAACATCCGCTTCTTCGGACAAGGAAGAGCCCTCTACCGAAGAGAGTGCAACTCCTCCAAATAAAAATGCTGCGCTAGAGGCACTTTTTGGCAAGCGCGCCGGAATGGAGAAGAAGGAAAAACCCATTAAAAGTGATCCTGAATATCAGAAATACTTCAAGATGCTTAAGGTTGGATTGCCTCTTGGTTCGGTGAAGCAAGCATTGATGCGAGATGGGAAAGACCCTTCGATTGCTGAGATGGATCCAGATAAGTCATATGCGAGCCAAATTAAAAAAGGTGAAGGCAAACCTCTGGTTGCAAATCGTCCCAGCAATGAAAAGGACGAAGTCCCACTTAAAGATACCCCAGAATACGGCAAATTTTTCAAGGTACGTGTTGTGTAATACTCGCACAATTCTGCATATTGTAGATACCTCCATTTCTTGGCATGTTTTCTCGTATGATGTTTATTGACATTCAGTGTTTTATATTTTGTTCATATTTCTTCAACCAGATGCTTAAAATGGGGATCCCGATGGGCGCGGTGCGGCAAGCGTTGCAAAAAGAAGGAAAAGACCCTGATATCATTAATATGGACCCTGAGAAACCTCTTGTAAGCGAAACAGCGAGCTCGAAGAGCAAAGAAAATGATACCCCACTCAAAGATACTGAATATGGCAAGTTTTTCAAGGTACGTCTTAGCAATGCATGTCTACAGTATTTGTAATATGTATGCTTGGTATTATCATTTTCTTGGAAGTTAGCATCCCTATTTCCCACACCGCTTATTTTTGTATGTATTCTTATTTTTTACCAGATGCTCAAAATGGGTATTCCAATGGGAGCAGTACGGCAAGCAATACAAAAAGAAGGGAAGGACCCCAATATTATTGATTTGGACCCTGAGAAGCCTCTAAGTCAGCAACACACAAAATCTAAGGATGCCTCGAAACCTAGGTCAAAACCTAGCGCTTCAAAGGTCGCCAGGAAGCGGCTTCACTGGAACAAAATTGATGAATCAAAACTTGTCGAAAATTCATTTTGGAATCAGGCAAAAGACCAGGCATCTCTCAAATTGGTTGGATTGGATTTCGACAATGAAGAGTTTGCTTCTTTATTTACTACTCCTGTGAACAAAGCTGCAGCACCCAAGAAAGAGGTAGCGTCTGATGCAAAAAAGGCATCGTCGAAGCAAAAGGTTCAACTGATCGATGGCCGACGTCGTATGAATGGGTCGATTCTTCTCACAAAATTCAAAGTTGACTACAAAGCACTTGCGAAACAAGTCAACCATATGTGAGTTAATTTTTTTCAATATGAGAAAAACTTCTATTTTTCTATCATGGCTGTAGCCTTGATTGGCTAACTTCTATATTGCTATCACTCACCGGTTTTACACAGGGAATACGTCAAAGCCGAAGGAAATGAGGTCAGTATAGTGGTATCAAATGATTGTTATATTATTCTGCGCAAATATGATCTTACTTTGCGTTGCGAAATGATTCTTCTCTCCAACTTTATCAGCTGCGAGGAATGATGCAATTGCTTCCTACCAAAGATGAAGAGTTAGCACTACGCAGCTACTTACCCCCAATGGATGCGCCCCAATCCGAATTCGACGGTAAGATTGTTTTGATTGTCTTCTATTTGCTTATACTAATTGACATAAACATGCACTGATATCTGCCATTGCCACGCCCCTTCTTCACAAGTCGCACTCGCCAAATTGGGAGAGTGTGAGCAGTATATGGCAGTAATGCTTGATGTTCCTGATGCTAAAGACAAATTTCAATGCATGGTCTTTCGAGCAGAGTTTGAACAACACGCGGAAAGTATCCGTGATGGAACCAAAATGATTATTGAAGCTTGCAATAGCGTGAGAAATTCGGAAAGGTTTAGGAAGGTCCTTGTTTATGCATTGAAATTAGGTAATGCACTTAATACAGGTGGATCCACTGAAGACGTAACAGCAATCACACTGGACTCCCTTCTGAAGTTAGCTGAGGTAAGCGTGCCAGGAACAATAAACTATGACTCTGATTGCTCGATTACCTTCTAATCTCGCAAACACATCCTTGTCTTACTCACAGGCGAAAGCATTCGATAGGCAAACAAGTGTATTGCACTATCTCGTCTCTATTGTTCAGAAAAATGACGAGGATGTGCTCAAGCTTTCTGAAGATTTTGTTCCTGTGAAGGCAGCAGAGAGGGTTGCAGTCGACATGATATCTCAACAATTGAGGGAAATGTCAAACGGCATTAAACTTGTCAAGAAAACTGCAATAAAGTATGTACCAGATGCAAGCTGCCCGATGGACGAAGACGATGACACAGCAGAGGAAGAATTGCTAGGCGCCACACCTATCGGTAAATTCTCCCTCAGCGCGGAGTCCAAGATAAAATCCCTTTCTAATGAGTTTGATAGTGCAAAGAGTAATTTTGCTGATTTGCTTGAGTTCTTTGGGGAAGATAGTGGCATGACTCCAGAGGCATTTTTCCGCACTGTCAATTCATTTGTATCAATGTTTGATCAAACGCGAGATGAGTTGCTAAGAAAACAAGAGGCAAAGGTTTGTGATTGCGGAATTGATAATGCTGTTTCCCTTATTTCTGTAGAAATTCTGATAATTTTCTGATTTGTTTACCACTTCCAGGAACGCAAAATGAGGATAGACGAGAAGAGAAAGTTGCGAGAGCAAGCTGCAAAGGAAAACAAGCAATGATTGATGAGCTTAATTACAGCCTATCCCATCTTGCTGCAACGCAGTATTCTATGATCTAATCAATACGAGACGTGTACCATTAGTGACACCAATTTTGCAAGAACGCCATGAAAATAGTGATTTTGGCCCAAAACCAGTGCACAAATATGTTCAAACAGGTCCCATTAGGTCCTGTACCAACGGGTTTGGTCAGGGTAATGTTATTCTAATTGATATTAGAGTATTACACACACCCA